>JALDNG010001885.1:0-70521 GCA_024349245.1 Neodontobutis hainanensis | reverse complement strand
CCAGCCTGCCAACAAAAGGAAGTTGCCTCGCTTTTATTTTTGAAGATTTCCTGCCTGCTAAAGAGTTAGCTTGACTAAAATCTAACTTTCTCGAGCAAGTTTAAGCCAGCAACACAGCCGCTAAACCTTCTCCAGTGGACTTCGCAATAACTTTGAAAGACTCAATTTTACTCGGTGTACGACGCTGATGCTAAAAGGCTTGGCTAGTTGTGACAGTAACGAGACGCTTTTTGAATCTCCGGGCCCACGGCAGCCCTCTGGAGAGTGGAAATAACAGGCCATCCTGGAGGCGACAAACGCCATCGGTTGCGACAGGGTTCGGACAACCTCTAGACCTCTCGCCGCTAAGATCTGAGACCAATCACGACACCCAGGGTGAGTCTAAACGTTAGTTACACAAGTTTGGCATCTAACTGTCTAAACATAACAGCCTTGGCCTCAGAAACCGTCATCGAACCCCTTTAAACGCTCCGTAACAGCCCCTCATCTAATAATAGAGTTAATAATCAATAGGCCTACTTTCTTTTGTTTCACAAAATCCTCTGAAAGTAAAGTGTTTTATCGTTCTTTGATTTACCCATTCATGTGTCAATAATTATCCCTTTGTGTCATTTCCCCTGTCATTATTCACTGTTTAAATTTTTATAATCTTTAATAAAACCCCATAAAGACATTTACTGTTTCAATGTTTAATTCATTAATTTTCAAAACGAGAAGAATTTACTTCCTTTAGATTAATGAGACTAGACTAAACAGTTTCTCTGAAGCTGTTCAAAACTAGAGTGGTGCTCGAAAGAAATTAATATTTTGATAAGCAAAATATTAATTATTAAATTTCATAATTAATATTCATATTAATTATTAATTAATAAGACCATATTCCCTACAGTCTACAGTCTGTTCTTCTGCACATCTACAGTCTGTTCTAACTGCACATCCACAGTCTGTTCTAATGTAAGTCTACAATCTGTACTACTGCTCATCTATACTCTGTTCTACTGCACGCCTACAGTCTGTTCTTATAAACGTCTACAGTATGTTATACTACACATCTACAATCTCTACTACTGCACTTCTAAAGTCTGTTCTAATGCACATCTACAGTCTGTTCTAATGCTCGTCCACAGTCTGTACTACTGCATCTCTAGAGTCTATTCTTCTGCACATTGTCAGTCTCTTCTACTGACGTTTACAGTCTGTTCTAATGCTTGTCTACAGTCTTTACACGAGCATTAGAACAGACTGTATATGAGTATTAGAAAAGACTGTAAACGTCCAGTAGAACAGACTGACAATGTGCAGAAGAATAGACTGTAGAGATGCACTAGTACAGACTGTAAACGCGCATTAGAACAGACTGTATATGAGTATTAGAAAACACTCTAGACATGCTTTAGAACAGACTGTAGAGGTGCAGTAGTTCAGACTATAGACTAGCATTAGAACAGACTATATATGAGTATTAGAAAATACTCTAGACATGCTTTAGAACAGACTGTAGAGGTGCAGTTGTTCAGACTATAGACGAGCATTAGAACAGACTGTAGATGTGCAGTAGAAGAGACTGTAGAGCTGCAGTATTATAGACTGTCGACAATTAATAGAAAGGACTGTAGACGTGCAGTAGAACGGACTGTAGACAATTATTAGAACAGACTGTAGACTTGCAGTAGAACAGACTGATGATGCTGCAGAAGAATAGACTTTAAAGGTGCATTACTACAGACTGTACACGAAATAGAACAGACTGTATATGAGTATTAGAATAGACTGTAGACATAATTTTAGAACAGACTGTAGAGGTGCAGTAGTACAGACTCTAGACAAGTAGTAGTTCAGACTGTCGACTTGCATTAGAACAGACTGTAGATGTGCATTAGAACAGACTGTAGATGTACAATAGAACAGACTGTAGAGGTGCAGTTCAACAGACTGTAGACGTGCAGTTGAACAGTCTTCAGAGCAGCAGTAGTACAGACTCTAGATTGGCTGTAGAACAGACTGTAGACGATCATTAGAATAGACTGTAAACGTCTAGTAGAACAGACTGTCAATGTGCAGAATAATAGATTCTAGAGGTGCAGTAGTACAGACTGTAGATGAGCATTAGATCAGACTGTATATGAGTATTAGAAAACACTGCAGACATGCTTTAGAACAGACTGTAGAGGTCTAGTTGTACAAACTGTAGACGAGCATTAGAACAGACTGTAGAGGAACAGTAGAACAAACTGTAGAGGTCGAGTAGTAAAGACTGTTATTGGGTAATAGAACAGACGATATTCGAGCAATAGAACAGACTATAGATGTGCAGTAGTATAGACTGTAAGAAGCAGTAGTACAGAATGTAGACAATTATTAGAGCAGACAGAAGACGTGCAGTAGAAAAGACTGTAGACGAGCATTAGAACAGACTGTAAATGTCCAGTAGAACAGACTGACCATGTGCAGAAGAATAGACTGTAGTGGTGCAGTAGTACAGACTGTAGACGAGCATTAGAACAGACTGTATATGAGTATTAGAAAACACTGTAGACATGCTTTACAACAGACTGTAGAGGTGCAGTAGTTGACTGTAGATGAGCATTAGAACAGACTGTATATGAGTATTAGAAAACACTAATAGAAATGCTTTACAACAGACTGTAGAGGTGCAGTAGAACAGACTGTAGACGTGCAGTAGAACAGACTGTAGTTGAGCAGTAGTACATACTGTATACTTGCATAGGAACAGACTGTATATGTGCATTAGAACAGACTGTAGATGTGCAGTAAAACAGACTGTAGACTTGCAATAGAGCAGACTGAAGACGTGCAGTAGAACAGACTTAAGATGCGCTGTAGAACAGACTGTAAACATGCAGTAGAACAGACTGTAGACATGCATTAGAAAAGACTGTAGATGTGCATTAGAACAGACTGTAGATGTGCAGTAAAACAGACCGTAGTTATGCAGTAGAACAGACTGCATTAGAGCAATAGTACAGGCTGTAAACTGGCATTAGAACAGACTGTAGAGGTGCAGTTGTACAGACTGTAGATGTGCAGTAAAACAAACTGTAGATGAGCAGTAGTACAGACTGTAGACTTGCATTAGAACAGACTGTAGATGTCAAGTTCTGTGTGTTTTTAACTGACTACAGCTCTGCCCAAACTTGAAAACTGCTTTATCTCTGATGAATGCAAAGGACAACTCAAAACTGTTCTTTCTTTTTCTTTTTTTCCTAAAGATGATCGGGTGGAACAGAATAGGTTGATAACCTTTAAAATATACAAACCAAAGCAGAAATTAGTTGCAAATAAATCACAAATAACTCAATACCACTTCCTCAAATAGTAAATGTCAAACCAAACAGTCATTTTAATTAACCTATGGTCTCTAATTAAACTTATATAATTTAAACAATACACATGCTTAGAGTAATGTTCACATAAAGTATTCACTATTTGATTTAAATTGGACATTACAACCAAGCAAACAAAATCATACAAAAGTCTTAACTCAACACAAACAAACACACAGTCCACTTTTGTCCTACCAGTTGTGTCCTTGGATAATCAGGAGCTGTGGTCAAAGTTTCTTTTCCTCAGGAACAAGTGAGATGGCCAACTGAGCTTTTACAAAACATTTCAACTGCCATGCACTCTGTGTGTGCGCTGGTAATTATGGTCCCAAGAGCACTTCCTGGAAGTTGGTTCCATAACCTTTTGATGCGTGGTTGCCCCTGCAGTTTGGGAGTGCTCTTAGTAATTTGAGTAAAAATAGGCTGAGTGCTCAGGACAACTTGTACCTTGAATTGACATAACAGTAGATGTGCAGTAAAACAGACTGTAAACGTGCAGTAGAACAGACTGCAGTAGAGCAGAGGTACAGACAGTAAACTGGCATTAGAACAGACTGTTGAGATGCAGTTGAACAGACAGTAGACGTGCAGTTGAACAGACTGTAGATGTGCATTGGAACAGACTAAAGACGTACAATAGAACAGACTGTAGACGAGCAGTAGAACACACTAAAGACCTGCATTAGAACAGACGGTGGACGAGCATTAGAACAGACTGTAAAGTCCAGTAGAACAAACTAACAATTAGTACAGATTGTAGATGTGCAGAAAAACAGACTGTAGACGTGCAGTAAAATAAACTGCAGTAGAGCAGTAGTAAAGACTGTAAACTGGCATTAGAACAGACTGTAGACATGCAGTAGAACAGACTGTAGATGTGCAGTAGAACAAACTGTTGAGGTGCAGTAATACAGACTGCAAACGAGCATTATACAGACTGTAGAAGTGCAGTAGTACAGACTGTAGATGTGCAGTAGAACAGAATGTAGACGTTTATTAGAACAGACTGTATACCTGCAGTCGGACAGACTGTAGATGTGCTTTAGAAAAGACTGTAGACGTTATTAAAAATAGACTATAGTCGTGCAGTAGAACAGACTGTAGACGTGCAATAGAACAGACTGTAGAGGTGCAGTTGAACAGACTGTAGATGTGCATTAGAACAGACTGTAGATGTGCATTAGAAGAGACTGTAGACAATTATTAAAATAGACAATAGTTGTGCAGTAGAACAGACTGTAGACAAGCATTAGAAATTACTGTAAACGTCCAGTAGAACAGACAATGTGCAGAAGAATAGACTCTAGAGGTGCATTACTACAGACTGTAGATGAGCATTAGAACATACTCTATATGAGTATTAGAAAACACTGTAGAAATGCTTTAGAACAGACTGTAGAGATGCAGTTGTATAGATTGTAGACAAGCATTAAAACAGACTGTAGAAGTGCAGTACTTCAGACTGTAGATGTGCAGTAGAAAAGACTATTGAGGTGCAGTAGTACAGAATGTCGACATTTATTATTGCCCTTCTACTGTCTCTTCTAATGCTCGCCTACTGTCTGTATTACTGCACCTCTACAGTCTGTACTAAAGCACATCTACAGTCTGTTCTAATGCTCGTCCACAGTCTATTCTTATGCAGGTCTTTAGTCTTTACTACTGCACATCTACAGTCTGTTCTAATGGACGCCTACATTCTGTTCTAATGCTCATCTACAGTCTGTTCTATTGTACGTCTACAGTCTTTTCTACTGCACATCAACAGTCTGTTCTAATGCTCATCTACAGTCTGTACAACTGCACCTCTACAGTCTGTTCTACTGCATGTCTACAGTCTGATCTAATGCCATTTTACAGTCTGTACTATTGCTCTACTGCATTCTATTCTACTGCATGTCTACAGTCATTTTTACTGCACATCTACAATCTGTTCTAATTGTCAGTCTGTTATACAATCTACAGTCTGTACTAATTCTGCTCTGAAGTCTGTTCAACTGCACGCCTACAGTCTGTTCAACTGCACCTCTACAGTCTGTACTACTGCACTTCTACAGTCTGTTCTAATGCTTGTCTACAGTCTGTATTACTGCACCTCTACAGTCTTTTATAAATGCATGTCTACAGTGTTTTCTAAAACTCATATACAGTCTGTTCATTTGCTCATCTACAGTCTGTACTACTGCAGCTCTAGAGTCTATTCTTTTGCACATTGTCAGTTTGTTCTACGGACGTTTACAGTCATTTCTATTGCTCGCTTACAGTCTGTTCTAAGGTAATTCTAGAGTCTGTACTACTGCTGCTCTGATTTCTGTTCACCTGCACGTCTACAGTCTGTTTTACTGCATATCTACAATCTGTTCTAATTGTCAGTCTATTCTACTGGACGTTTACAGCCTGTTCTAAAGCTCATCTACAGTCTGTTCTAAAGCCAATCTAGAGTCTGTACAACTGCTGCTCTGACATCAGTTCAAATGCACATCTATAGTCTGTTCAACTGCACGTCTACAGTCTGTTCTAATGCACATCTACAGTCTATTCTAATGCAAGTCTACAGTCTGTACTACTGCTCATCTACAGTCTGTTCTATTGCACGTCTACAGTCTGTTCTGAGAAACGTCTACAGTCTGTTCTACTACACATCTACAGTCTGTACAACTGCTCTACTGCAGTCTATTCTACTGCACTTCTACAGTCTGTTCTACTGCACGACTATAGTCTGTATTAATAAATGTCTACAGTCTTTTCTAATGCACATCTACAGTGTGTGCTTGTGGAAGTCTGTTCTAATAATTGTCTAGATTCTGTTCTAATGCATGCCTACAGTCTCTTCTAATAATAGTCAACATTCTGTACCACAGCACCTCTACAGTCTCTTCTACCGCACATCTACAGTTTGTTCTAGTGGTTGTCTACAGTCTGTACTACTTCACCTCTACAGTCTGTTGTAAAGCATGTCTACAGTCTTTTCTAATACTAATGTACAGTCTGTTCTAATGCTCGTGTAAAGTTTTAACAACTGCACCTCTACAGTCTATTATTCTGCACATCGTCAGTCTTTTCTAATGCACATCTACAGTCTGTTCTAATGGACGTATACAGTCTGTTCTAACGCTCGTCTACAGTCTGTTCTATTGTACGTCTACAGTCTCTTATAATGCTACTTTACAGTCTGTACCTCTGCTCTACCGCATTTTGTTCTACTGCACGTCTACAGTCTTTTTATAAACGTCTATAGTCTATTCTACTGCATTTCTACAGTCATTACTACTGTACTTCTAAAGTCTATTCTAATGCTCATCAACAGTCTGTTCTAATGCAAGTCTACAGTCTGTGCTACTGCTCATCTACAGTCTGTACTACTGCACTTCTAAAATCTGTTCTAATGCTCATCTGCAGTCTGTATTACTGCACCTCTACAATCTGTTCTAAAGCATGTCTACAGTATTTTCTAATACTCATATACAGTCTGTTCTAATGCTCATCTACAGTCTGTACTACTGCACATCTACAGTCTCAACTACTGCACTTCTAAAGTCTGTTTCTAATGCACATCTACAGTCTGTTCTAATGCAAGTCTACAGTCTGTACTACTGCTCATTTACGGTCTGTTCTACTGCAGGTCTACAGTCTGTTGTAATAAACGTCTACAGTCTGTTCTACTGCACATCTATAGTCTGTACTACTGCACTTCTACAGTCTGTTCTAATGTACATCTACAGTCTGTTTTACTGCTCATATACAGTCTGTTCTACTGCACGTCTACAGTCTGTTCTAAAGCCAGTCTAGAGTTTGTTCTAGAGTTTACTAGAGTTTTCTAGAGTTTTTGTTTCTAGAGTTTACTGCTGCTCTGAAGTCTGTTCAACTGCATGTCTGTAGTCTGTTAAACTGCACCTCTACGTCTGTTCTATTGTATGTCTACATTCTGTTCTAATGCACATCTACAGTCTGTTCTAATGCAAGTCTACAGTCTGTACTACTGCTCGTGTACAGTCTGTACTACTGCACCTCTACAGTCTGTTCTAAAGCATGTCTACAGTCTATTCTAATACTCATACACAGTCTGTTCTAATGCTCGTCTACAGTCTCTACTAACGGACCTTTAAATTTTATTCTTCTGCAACATCATTAGTCTGTTTTACTGGACATCTACAGTCTGTTCTATACACGTATATAGTCTCTTCAAATACTCCCACAGTCTGTTCTAATGCAGTCTGTACTACTGCACATCTATAGTCTGTTCTATTGCTCGAATACAGTCTGTTCTAATGCCCAATAAAAGTCTTTACTACTCCACCTCTACAGTTTGTTCTACTTCTCCTCTACAGTCTGTTCTACTGCAGGTCTACAGTCTGTTCTAATGCCAGTCTAAAGTCTGTACTACTGCTGCTCTACAGTCTGTTCTACTGCAAGTCTACATTCTGTTCTACTGCACATCTACAGTCTGTTCTAATGCACATCTACAGTCTGTTCAACTGCAAGTCCACTGTCTCTTCTACTGCTCTTCTGCAGTCTGTTCTACTGCACGACTCTAGTCGGTTTTATTAAAGGTCTACAGTCTCTTCTAATGCACATCTACAGTCTGTACTACTGCACCTCTACAGTCTGTTCTAAAGCATGTCTACAGTCTATTCTAATACTCATACACAGTCTGTTCTAATGCTCGCCTACAGTCTCTACTAACGGACCTTTAAATTTTATTCTTCTGCAGCATCATTAGTCTGTTTTACTGGACATCTACAGTCTGTTCTATACACGTATATAGTCTCTTCAAATACTCGTCCACAGTCTGTTCTAATGCAGTCTGTACTACTGCACATCTATAGTCTGTTCTATTGCTCGAATACAGTCTGTTCTAATGCCCAATAAAAGTCTTTACTACTCCACCTCTACAGTTTGTTCTACTTCTCCTCTACAGTCTGTTCTACTGCAGGTCTACAGTCTGTTCTAATGCCAGTCTAGAGTCTGTACTACTGCTGCTCTACAGTCTGTTCTACTGCAAGTCTAAATTCTGTTCTACTGCACATCTACAGTCTGTTCTAATGCACATCTACAGTCTGTTCAACTGCAAGTCCACTGTCTCTTCTACTGCTCTTCTACAGTCTGTTCTACTGCACGACTCTAGTTGGTTTTATTAAAGGTCTACAGTCTCTTCTAATGCACATCTACAGTCTGTTCTAATGCACATCTACAGTCTGTTCTACTGGACGTCTACAGTCAGTTCTAAAGCCAATCTAGAATCTGTACTACTGCTGCTCTGAAGTCTGTTTAACTGCAAGTCTACAGTCTGTTCAACTGCACTTCTACAGTCTGGTCTAATGCCATTTTACAGTCTGTACCTCTGCTCTACTGCAGTCTGTTCTATTGCACTTCTACAGTCTTTTTACTGCACATCTACAGTCTGTTCTAATGCACATCTACAGTCTGTTCTAATGCAAGTCTACAGTCTTTACTACTGCTCATCTACGGTCTGTTCTACTGCAGGTCTAAAATCTCTTCTAATAAATGTCTACAGTCTGTTCTACTGCACATCTACAGTCTGTAATACTGCACTTCTACAGACTGTTCTAATGCTCGTCTACAGTCTGTATTACTGCACCTCTACAGTCTGTTCCAAAGCATGTCTAGAGTGTTTTCTTATACTCAAATACAGTCTGTTCTAATGCTCGTCTACAGTCTGTTAAACTGCACCTCTACAGTCTGTTCTAAAGCATGTCTATAGTGTTTTCTAATTCAAATATACAGTTTGTTCTAATGCTTGTCTACAGTCTGAACTACTGCTCTTCTACAGTCTGTTCTAAAGCATGTCTAGAGTGTTTTCTAATACTCATATACAGTCTGTTCTAATGCTCGTCCACAATCTGTTAAACTGCACCTCTAGAGTCTGTTCTAAAGCATGTCTACAGTGTTTTCTAATACTCATATACAGTCTGTTCTAATGCTCATGTACAGTCTGTAGTACTGCACCTAGTCTATTCTTCTGCACATTGTCAGTCTGTTTTACTGGATGTTTACAGTCATTTCTAATGCAAGTCTACAGTCTGTACTTCTGCTCTACTGCAGTCTGTTCTACTGCACCTCTACAGTCTGTTTTACTGCTCATATACAGTCTGTTCTAATGCACATCTACAGTCTATTCTAATGAAAGTCTACATTTTGTACTACTGCTCACCTACAGTCTGTTCTTCTGCACGTCTACAGTCTGTTCTGATAAACTTCTACAGTCTGTTCTACTGCATATCTACAGTCTATATTACTGCACTTTTAAAGTCTGTTCTAATGCACATCTACAGTCTTTTCTAATGCAAGTCTAATGTTTGTACTACTGCTCATCTACGGTCTGTTCTACTGCAGGTCTACAGTTAATGGATTGGATTTATATTGCGCTTTTCTCCCAAGGGACCAAGGGACTCAAAGCGCCCACAAGCCGTCCATTATTCATTCATACACAGTCACACACTGGTGATGGTAACTACAACTGTAGCCACAGATGCCCTAGGGCAGACTGACAGAGACGTGGCAGCCATTTTGACCCTAAGGCCTCTTTGACCATCACCACATACATTCACTGAACATCCTTAAACATTCATACGAGGCAAGGTGGGTTAAGTGTCTTGCCCAAGGACACAACGACAGAATGAATTGTGGGGAGAGAGGGAATCGAACACACTACCTTCCGGTTGAAAGACGACCGCTCTACCACTGACGCCCTATACAGTCTGTTATAATGAACGCCTACAGTCTGTTCTACTGCACATCTACAGTCTGTACTACTGCACCTCTACAGTCTGTTCTAAAGCATGTCTAGAGAGTTTTCTAATACTAATATAAAGTCTGTTCTAATGCTCGTCTACAGTCTGAACTACTGCACCACTAAAGTCTATTCCTCTGAAGCATTGTCAGTCTGTTCTACTGCAAGTCTACAGTCTGTTCTAATGCCAGTCTAGAGTGTGTACTACTGCGGCTCCACAGTCTGTTCTACTGCACATCTACAATCTCTTCTACTGCACATGTACAGTCTGTTCTAATGGTCGTCTACAGTCAGTTCTAAAGCCATTCTAGAGTCTGTACTACTGCTGCTATGAAGTCTGTTCAACTGCACGTCTACAATCTGTTCAACTGCACCACTACAGTCTGTTCTATTGTACGTCTACAGTCTGTTCTACTGCACGACTATAGTCTCTTTTAATAAACGTCTACAGTTTCCTCTAATGCACATCTACAGTCTGTTCTACTGGATGTCTACAGTCTTTTCTAATAATTGTCTAGAGTCTGTTCTACTGCACGTCTACAGTCTCTTTTCATAATTGTCAACTTTCTGTACTACTGCACCTCTACAGTCTCTTCTACTGCACATCTACAGTTTGTTCTGATGGTCGTCTAGAGTCTGTACTAGTGGAACTCTACAGTCTGTTCTAAAACATGTCTACAGTCTTTTCTAATACTCATGTACAGTCTGTTCTAATGCTCGTGTAAAGTCTCAACTATTGCCCTCTACAGTCTATTCTTCTGCACATCGTCAGTCTGTTCTACTGCACATCTACAGTTTGTTCTACTGCACATCTACAGTCTGTTCTAATGCAAGTCCACAGTCTGTTCTACTCTTTGTCTACTATAAACTGTTGTGATAATTGTCGACATTCTTTACTACTGCATCTCTACAATTTGTTCTACTTCACAACTACATTATGTTCTTATGCACGTCTATTGTCTGTTCTAATGCTCGTCCACAGTCTGCTCTAATGCAGGTCTTTAGTCTGTAAAACTGCACAAATACAGACTGTTCTACTGGACGCCTACAATCTGTTCTAATGCTCGCTACAGTCTGTTCTATTGTACGTCCTACAGTCTGTTCTAATGCACATCTACAGTCTGTTCTACTGACGTTTACAGTCTGTTCTAATGCTCGTCTACAGTCAGTTCTAAAGCCAAACTAGAGTCTGTACTACTGCTGCTGCTCTGAAGTCTGTTCAACTCCAAGTCTACAGTCTGTTCTAATGCCATTTTAGTGTCTGTACCTCTGCTCTACTGAAGTCTGTTCTATTGCACTTCTACAGTCTTTTTTACTGCATATCTACAGTCTGTTCTACTGCACATCTACAGTCTGTTCTAATGCAAGTCTACAGTCTATACTACTGCTCATCTACAGTCTGTTCTACTGCACGTCTACAGTCTCTACTACTGCACTTCTAAAGTCTGTTTTAATGCACATATACAGTCTCTTCTAATGCAAGTCTACAGTCTTTACTACTGCTCATCTACGGTCTGTTCTACTGCAGGTCTAAAATCTCTTCTAATAAATGTTTACAGTCTGTTCAACTGCAAGTCTACAGTCTGTTCAACTGCACCTCTACAGTCTGTTCTAATGCTCGTCTACAGTCTGTATTACTGCACCTCTACAGTCTGTTCTAAAGCATGTCTAGAGTGTTTTGTAATACTTATATACAGTCTGTTCTAATGCTCGTCTACAGTCTGTACTACTCCATCTCTACAGTCTATTCTTCTGCACATTGTCAGTCTGTTCTACTGGACGTTTACAGTCTTTTTAATGCTCATCTACAGTCATTTCTAAAGCCAATCTAGTGTCTGTACTACTGCTGCTCTGAAGTCTGTTTAACTGCAAGTCTACAGTATGTTCAACTGCACCTCTACAGTCTGTTCTAATGCCAGTTTACAGTCTGTTCTATTGCTCTACTGCAGTCTGTTCTACTGCATGTCTACAGTCTGTTTTACTGCACATCTACAGTCTGTTCTAATGCACATCTACAGTCTGTTCCAATGCAAGTCTACAAGTTGTACTACTGCTCATGTACGGTCTGTTCTACTCCACGCCTACAATCTGTTTTAATAAACGTCTACAGTCTGTTCTGCACATTTACAGTCTGTACTACTACACTTCTACAGTCTTTTTAATGCTCGTCTACAGTCTGTATTACTGCACCTCTACAGTCTGTTGTAAAGCATTTCTAGTAGTGTTTTCTAATACTCATATAGAGTCTGTTCTAATGCTCGTCTACAGTCTGAACTACTACATTTCTACAGTCTGTTCTAAAGCATGTCTACAGTGTTTTCTAATACTCATATACAGTCTGTTCTAATGCTCGTCTACAGTCTGTACTACTGCACCTCTAAAGTCTATTCTTCTGCACATTGTCAGTCTGTTCTACTGGATGTTTACAGTCTGTTCTAATGCTTGCCTACAGTCTGTTGTACTGCACGTCTACAGTCTGTTCTACTGCATGTCTGCAGTCTGTTTTGATAAACGTCTACAGTCTTTTCTACTACACATCTACAGTCTCTACTACTGCACTTCTAAAGTCTGTTTCTAATGCACATCTACAGTCTGTTCTAATGCAAGTCTATAGTCTGTACTACTGCTCATTTATGGTCTGTTCTAGTGCAGGTCTACAGTCTGTTTTAATAAACGTCTACAGTCTATAGTCTGTTCTAATGCTCGTCCACAGTCTGTTCTAATGCTAGTCTTAATTCTGTACTACTGCACATCTACGGTCTTTTCTACTAGTTGTCTACAGTCTGTTCTAATGCTCGTATACAGTCTGTTGTATTGTACGTCTACAGTCTTTTTAAATGCACATCTACAGTCTGTTCAACTGCACGTCTACAGTCTTTTCAACTGCACCTCAACAGTCTCTTCTAATGCCAGTTTACAGTCTGTACCTCTGCTCTACTGCAGTCTGTTCTACCGCACGTCTACAGTCTCTTTTTCTGCATATCTACAGTCTGTTCTAATGCACATCTACAGTCTGTTCTAATGCAAGTCTATAATCTGTACTACTGCTCATCTACAGTCTGTTCTAATGCGAGTTTATAATCTGTACTACTGCTCATCTACAGTATGTTCTAATGCAAGTCTACAGTCTGTACTACTGCTCATTTATGGTCTGTTCTACTGCAAGTCTACAGTCTGTTCTAATAAACGTCTACAGTCTGTTCTACTGCACATTTGAAGTCTGTACTACTGCACTTCTACAGTCTGTTCTAATGCTCGTCTACAGTCTGTCTTACTGCACGTCTAGAGTCATTTTAACTGCACCTCAACAGTCTGTTCTAATGCCAGTTTACATTCTTTACCTCTGTTTCTACTGCAGTCTGTTCTACTGCACGTCTAAGTAAACATTAGAACAGACTGTAGAGGTGCAGGTGAACAGACAGTAGACGTGCAGTTAAGCAGACTTCAGAGCTGCAGTAGTACAGACTCTAGATTGGCTTTAGAACTGACTATAGACGAGCATTAGAACAGGCTATAAACGTGCAGTAGAAAAGACTTTATATAAGTATTAGAAAACACTCTTGATAAGTTTTATAACAAAATGTAGAGGTGCAGTAGTTCAGACTGTAGACAAGTATTAGGACAGACTCTATATGAGTTTTAGAAAACACTCTGCACATGCTTTAGAACAGATTGTAAAAGGTGCAGTATTTCTGACTGTAGACATGCATTAGAACAGACTGTATATGAGTATTAGAAAACACTCTAGACATGCTTTAGAACAGACTGTAGATGAGCAGTAATACAGACTGTAGACTTGCATTAGAACAGACTGTAGATGTGTAGAACATACTGTAGACGTTTATTAGAACAGACTGTAGACCTGCAAAAGAACAGACCGTAGATGAGTAGTAAAACAGACTATAGACTTAAAGACTTTACAGTCTGTTCTAATGCTCCCACCGTCTGTTCTAATGCAGGTCTTTAGTGTGTTCTACTGCTCGCCTACAGTCTGTTCTATTGCACGCCTACATTCTGTTCCAATGCACATCTACAGTCTGTTCAACTGCACGTGTACTGTCTGTTCAACTGCATCTCAACAGTCTGTTCTAATGCCAGTTTACAGTCTGTACCTCTGCTCTATTGCAGTCTGTTCTACTGCACGTTTACAGTCTGTTTTACTGCACATCTACTTTTATGTCAATTCAAGGTACAAGTTGTCCTGAGCACTCAGCCTATTTTTACTTAAATTACTAAGAGCACTCCCAAACTGCAGGGGCAACCGCGCTTCAAAAGGTTATGGAACCAACTTCCAGGAAGTGCTCTTGGGACCATAATTACCAGCGCACACACAGAGTGCATGGCAGTTGAAATGTTTGGTAAAAGCTCAGTTGGCCATCTCACTTGTTCCTGAGGAAAAGAAACTTTGACCACAGCTCCTGATTATCCAAGGACACAACTGGTAGGACAAAAGTGGACTGTGTGTTTGTTTGTGTTGAGTTAAGACTTTTGTATGATTTTGTTTCTTGGTTGTAATGTCCAATTTAAATCAAATAGTGAATACTTTATGTGAACATTACACTAAGCATGTGTATTGTTTAAATTATATAAGTTTAATTAGAGACCATATGTTAATTTAAATGACTGTTTGGTTTGACATTTACTATTGAGGAAGTGTTATTGAGTTATTTGTGATTTATTTGCAACTAATTTCTGCTTTGGTTTGTGTAATTTAAAGGTTATTAACCTATTCTGTTCCACCCGATCATCTTTAGGAAAATATAAGAGAAAAGAAAGAACAGTTTTGAGTTGTCCTTTGCATTCATCAGAGATAAAGCAGTTTTCAAGTTTGGGCAGAGCTGTAGTCAGTTAAAAACACACATAACTTGACATCTACAGTCTGTTCTAATGCAAGTCTACAGTCTGTACTACTGCTCATCTACAGTTTGTTTTACTGCACATCTACAGTCTGTACAACTGCACCTCTACAGTCTGTTCTAATGCCAGTTTACAGTCTGTACTATTGCTCTAATGCAGTCTGTTCTACTGCATAACTACGGTCTGTTTTACTGCACATCTACAGTCTGTTCTAATGCACATCTACAGTCTGTTCTAATGCATGTCTACAGTCTGTTCTACTGCATGTTTACAGTCTGTTCTACAGCGCGTCTTCAGTCTGTTCTACTGCACGTCTTCAGTCTGCTCTATTGCAAGTCTACAGTTTGTTTTACTGCACATCTACAGTCTGTTCTAATGCACATTTACAGTCTGTTCCTATGCAAGTATACAGTCTGTACTACTGCTCAACTACAGTCTGTTCTACTGCACGTCTACAGTCTGTTCTACTGCACCTCTACAGTCTGTTGTAAAGCATTTCTATTAGTGTTTTCTAATACTCATATACAGTCTGTTCTAATGCTCGTCTACAGTCTGTACTACTGCACCACTACAGTCTATTCTTCTGCACATCGTCAGTCGGTTCTACTGGACGTTTACAGTCTGTTCTAATGCACATCTACAGTCTGTTCTACTGACGTTTACAGTCTGTTCTAATGCTCGCCTACAGTCAGTTCTAATGCTCGCCTACAGTGCACGTCCTTCTGTCTGTTCTAATAATTGTCTACATTCTGTACTACTGCTTCTTACAGTCTATACTACTGCACATCTACAATCTGTTCTACTGCATGTCTACAGTCTGTTCTAATAATTGTCTACAGTCTCTTCTACTGCAAATCTACAGTCTGTTCTAATGCATGTCTATAGTCTGTTCAAATGTTCGTCCACAGTCTGTTCTAATGCAGTACGACCAGACATCTATAGTCTGTTCTATTGCTCGAATATCGTCTGTTCTATTACCCAATAACAGTCTTTACTACTCAACCTCTACAGTTTGTTCTACTGTTCCTCTACAGTCTGTTCTAATGCTCGTCTACAGTTTGTACAACTAGACATCTACAGTCTGTTCTAAAGCATGTCTACAGTGTTTTCTAATACTCATATACAGTCTGATCTAATGCTCATCTACAGTCTGTACTACGGCACCTCTAGAATCTATTATTCTGCACATTGACAGTCTGTTCTACTAGACGTTTACAGTCTATTCTAATGATCATCTACAGTCTGTTCTACAGCCAATCTAGAGTCTGTACTACTGCTGCTCTGAAGACTATTCAACTGCACGTCTACAGTCTGTTCAACTGCCCTCTACAGTCTTTTCTATTGTACATCTACAGTCTGTTCTAATGCACATCTACAGTGTGTTCTAATGCAAGTCGACAGTCTGTACTACTAATTGTCTAGAGTCTGTACTACTGCACCTCTACAGTCTGTTCTAAAATCATGTCTACAGTCTATTCTAATACTCATATACAGTCTGTTCTATTTCGTGTACAGTCTGTAGTAATGCACCTTTAAAGTCAATTCTTCTGCAGCATCATCAGTCTGTTCTACTGCAAGTCTACAGTCTGTTCTAATAATTGTCTACAGTCCGTTCTACTGCACGTCTACAGTCCTTTCTAATAATTGTCGACAGTCTATACTACTGCAACTCTACAGTCTCTTCTACTGCACATCTACAGTCTGTTCTAATGTTTGTCTACAGTCTGAACAACTGCACCTCTACAGTCTGTTCTAAAGCATGTCTAGAGTATTTTCTAATACTCATATAGTCTGTTCTAATGCTAGTCTATAGTCTGAACTACTGCACCTCAACAGTCTATTCTTCTGCACATTGTCAGTCTGTTCTACTGACGTTTACAGTCTGTAGACCTGCAGTAGAACAGACCGTAGATGAGCAGTAAAACAGACTATAGATTTGCATTAGAACAGACTTTAGAAGTGCAGTAGTAGAGACTGTACACGTGTAGTAGAACAGACTGTAGAGGTGCAGTAGAACAGACAGTAGATGACCAGTAGTACAGACTGTAGACTTACATTAGAACAGACTGTAGATGTGAAGTAGAACAGACTGTAGATATGCAGTAAAAAAGACTGTAGAAGTGCAATAGAACAGACTTCAGTAGAGCAGAGGTACAGACTGTAAAATGGCATTAGAACAGACTGTAGACTTGGAGTTGAACAGACTTCAGAGCAGCAGCAGTAGTACAGACTCTAGTTTGGCTTTAGAACTGACTGTAGACGAGCATTAGAACAGACTGTAGATGAGCAGTAGTATAGACTGTAGACTTGCATTAGAACAGACTGTAGATGTGCAGTAGAACAGACTGTAGATATGCAGTAAAAAGACTGTAGAAGTGCAATAGAACAGACTTCAGTAGAGCAGAGGTACAGACTGTAAAATGGCATTAGAACAGACTGTAGACTTGGAGTTGAACAGACTTCAGAGCAGCAGCAGTAGTACAGACTCTAGTTTGGCTTTAGAACTGACTGTAGAAGCATTAGAACAGACTGTAAACGCCCAGTAGAACAGACTGTAGATGTGCATTAGAACAGACTGTAGAACAATAGAACAGACTGTAGACGAGCATTAGAACAGATTGTAGACGCCCAGTAGAACAGTCTGTATTTGTGCAGTTTTACAGACTAAAGACCTGCATTAGAGCAGACTGTGGACGAGCATTAGAACAGACAATAGACGTGCATAAGAACATAATGTAGTTGTGAAGTAGAACAAATTGTAGAGATGCAGTAGTACAGAATGTCGACAATTATCACAACAGTTTATAGTAGACAAAGAGTAGAACAGACTGTGGACTTGCATTAGAACAGACTGTAGATGTGCAGTAGAACAAACTGTAGATGTGCAGTAGAAGAGACTGTAGAGGTGCAGTAGTACAGAAAGTTGACAATTATGAAAAGAGACTGTAGACGTGCAGTAGAACAGACTCTAGACAATTATTAGAAAAGACTGTAGACATCCAGTAGAACAGACTGTAGATGTGCATTAGAGGAAACTGTAGACGTTTATTAAAAGAGACTATAGTCGTGCAGTAGAACAGACTGTAGACGTACAATAGAACAGACTGTAGTGGTGCAGTTGAACAGATTGTAGACGTGCAGTTGAACAGACTTCATAGCAGCAGTAGTACAGACTCTAGAATGGCTTTAGAACTGATTGTAGACGAGCATTAGAACTGACTGTAGATGACCATTAGAACAGACTGTACATGTGCAGTAGAAGAGATTGTAGATGTGCAGTAGAACAGACTGTGGAGCCGCAGTAGTACACACTCTAGACTGGCATTAGAACAGACTGTAGACTTGCAGTAGAACAGACTGACAATGCTTCAGAGGAATAGACTTTAGTGGTGCAGTAGTTCAGACTGTAGACGAGCATTAGAACAGACTTTATATTAGTATTAGAAAACTCTCTAGACATGCTTTAGAACAGACTGTAGAGGTGCAGTAGTACAGACTGTAGATGTGCAGTAGAACAGACTGTAGACGTTCATTATAACAGACTGTATAGGGCGTCAGTGGCTCAGTGGTAGAGCGGTCTCTACGTCTCTGTCAGTCTGCCCTAGGGCATCTGTGGCTACAGTTGTAGTTACCATCACCAGTGTGTGACTGTGTATGAATGAATAATGGACGGCTTGTGGGCGCTTTGAGTCCCTTGGTCCCTTGGGAGAAAAGCGCAATATAAATCCAATCCATTAACTGTAGACCTGCAGTAGAACAGACCGTAGATGAGCAGTAGTACAGACATTAGACTTGCATTAGAAAAGACTGTAGATGTGCATTAGAACAGACTTTAAAAGTGCAGTAGTATAGACTGTAGATATGCAGTAGAACAGACTGTAGAAGTTTATCAGAACAGACTGTAGACGTGCAGAAGAACAGACTGTAGGTGAGCAGTAGTACAAAATGTAGACTTTCATTAGAACAGACTCTAGATGTGCATTAGAACAGACTGTATATGAGCAGTAAAACAGACTGTAGAGGTGCAGTAGAACAGACTGCAGTAGAGCAGAAGTACAGACTGTAGACTTGCATTAGAAATGACTGTAAACATCCAGTAAAACAGACTGACAATGTGTAGAAGAATAGACTAGGTGCAGTACTACAGACTGTACATGAGCATTAGAACAGACTGTATATGAGTATTAGAAAACACTGTAGACATGCTTTAGAACAGACTCTAGAGGTGCAGTTTAACAGATTGTGGACGAGCATTAGAACAGACTGTATATGAGTATTAGAAAACACTCTAGACATGCTTTATAATAATAATAATAATAATAAATTTTATTTGTAATGCACTTTACATTTGTACAATCTCAAAGTGCTACAGCGCATATCAAAGTAATTCAATATAAAAAGAAAACAAAACGACGAAAACCTAAAAACGTTCATTGAAAAGCTTTTGTAAAAAGAAATGTTTTTAGGTTGCGTTTAAAAGCATCAGTAGTCTGTGGGGCCCTCAGGTAGTCCGGGAGGGTATTCCACAGCCTCGAGCAGCCGATGAAAAGGCCCTATCACCCATGCTGCAAAGTTTTGTTCTGGGAATTTGGAGGATGTTTGAGTTTGCAGAACGAAGAGTGCGTGCAGAGTGCGAAAAGGTCGGGTGGGTGAGAAGTTCCTGCAGGTAGAGGGGGGCATGTCCGTGAATACACTGATGGGTGAGGAGGGAAACTTTATACACAATTCTCAGTGAGACAGGGAGCCAGTGAAGAAATTTCAGGATGGGGGTGATGTGTTCATGCTTGCGCACTCTCATCAGGATTCTGGCAGCGCTATTTTGGATGTACTGAAGTCTCTGGATGCTTTTGCCAGAGATCCCGATGAGGAGTGCATTACAGTAGTCCAGCCTGGAAGAAACAAAGGCATGTACGAGCTTCTCTGCATCCTCCATGCTGAGTATTGGACGGAGTCTGGCGATGTTCTTGAGATGAAAGAATGAGGTCTTGCATAGGTGTTTAATGTGGGTGTCAAAGGTGAGATGAGGATCCATTTTGACACCTAAATTACTGACCGATGTGGAAAGGGATATATTATGGCCGGAAAAAGTGATGCTAGTGATGGTTGAAGTGCGAAGTTGATGTGGTGTACCAATTAAGATGGCATCAGTTTTAGAGCAATTTAACTGAAGGAAATTGAGCTTCATCCACATCTCTATCTCCTCCAGGCAGGTGGTCAATGTGGATGTTGGTAGGGGAGCAGAGAAAGTGGAGGTTGTCCTTAAATACAGCTGCGTATCATCAGCATAACAATGGAATGATATACCATGTCTACTAATGATTTTACCAAGGGGAGCATGTAAATGGAGAAAAGTGTGGGACCCAGCACAGAGCCCTGAGGAACACCACAGGTGACATTATGAGTGAGTGATTTGGCTTTGCCCAGGGCAACGTACTCAGTTCTGCCAGTCAGATATGAAATGAACCAGTCGTAAACATTTTCTGAAAGTCCAATGGTGTATTTCAGGCGGTGTAGAAGAATGTTATGGTCTACTGTGTCAAAAGCAGCTGTTAGATCTAGCAGGATAAGTAGTGATGGGGAACCAGTATCTGCCGCCATCAGAAGGTCATTGGTGATCCTGACCAAGGATGTTTCAGTGCTATGACCAGGGCGGAAACCCGACTGAAATTTTTCAAACAGGTTATTGTTTTTGAGGTGAGTATGAAGTTGTACTGCAACTATTTTTTCCAAAACCTTTGATAGAAATGGTAGGTTTGAGATGGGCCTATAGTTGCAGAGGACTTCAGGGTCCATAGTAGAGGTTAAGTAGAGGTTTGATGACAGCGGTTTTTAATGTGGATGGGATATGACCAACCAGAAGGGAGTTTTTTATTATCTTGGTGATAAATGGAGAGACAACAGAGAGGTTGGCCTTCAGCAGAGTGGAAGGGAAAGGATCCAAGGCACAGGTGGCCGGCTTCATCTTTCTGATAACATCCTCCACTTCTTCCTGTGTGACATCAGTGAAAGAGCTGAGGGGCTGGACAATCTTCAATGCTGGATCTTCCGTTGGAGGAGGCAGAGCAGCAGTGGTAGTGAGTTGAGAGCGGATATTATTTACTTTTTGTTTGAAAAGGTAATAAACATATTACACCTCTCCTCAGTGGTCTCATAGTGGGAGAGTACGGGGGGTTTGAGAAAGTGGTTTATTGTTGAAAAAAGTTGTTTTGAGTTTCCAGGACTGTTATTGATAATAGTGGAATAATACCGTGACCGCGCGTCTTTCAGAGCTTCTGCATAAGCCCTCTTTTGTTCCCTGTATGCCTGTTTGTGAACAGTCAGTCCAGAAGCCTTGAACCGCCGCTCAAGGACACGCCCAGCTGCTTTCATCTTTCGCAGCTCGCAGGTGTACCAAGGTGCTGACCGTGTGAATGAGACGGTCCTTGGTATCAGAGGGGCATGGAGGTCCAGGAGACTGCTCAGGGACTGGTTATAGAAATCCACCGAGTCAGCAACGGAAACCAAGTCAGAAAGGCCAATGGAAAGAGAGGAGATATGTTGAAGGTCCTGGACCAGGACATCCGCATTGATGTTTTTCAACTTTCTATAGTAGATCTGTCTCTTTGGTTTGATGTGAGAGAAAGGAAAGGGCAACTCCATTGCCACAACCTTGTGATCTGAAAATCCAAGATCATAAACCTGTAGGTTACTGATGAGAGCTGAGTTTGAAATGATTAAATCGAGTATGTGTCCCTGGAATGTGTGGGGACATCAACATGTTGTTGTAGGTTGAGGAGTCTAGCAGCTGAAGAAAATCAGCAGCAAGATGACATGAGGGGTGTCAACATGAATATTTATATCTCCCAGGATAATAATATTGGCCGAGGTAGTACAAAGTGTAGTGAGGAGATCAGATATTTCCGGGATAAACACAGAATTTTGCTTAGGGGCCGATAAATTAGGAGAACAGTCATTGGAAAAGGAGGCTTGCATTTAAATGCTAGACACTCACATGAAAATGTCGCAGGCAGCGTAATGCGGGACAACTCCAGGTCCTGTCGGTGAATGACGGCTAGGCCACCACCCGGCCGGCTGCTGCGAGCGGCCTCCAAGTAACTGTATCCAGGGGACAGGCTTCATTTAGGGCAGAGAACACCTCTGGCTGATGCCATGTTTCTGTTAAACACATGAAGTCAAGTCTTTTATCCCTAATGTGTTCTTCAATCAGTACAGATTTATTATTGATGGATTGAGTGTTAAAAGTTCGAATTTAACCAATGACTGAGGGGTGAATCTCTGAACTGGACACAAAACATTAAAATCCACTCCACGCAGGCTGGAATCCACTCCACGAAATGTATCCAACCCAAAGTGTGGGGATCCGTGCTGGAGAGTGGATGTCTCGCGATATTTCCATTGTTGATAGTGACTGGAGCAGAGGCATTCTGATGACGCATTAAGTATCGACAGATGACCAGAGAGAAGGAATGCTTGTAGAATAGCTGTTTGGATGGTTATGGAAGATGAATTTCCGACCAGATCCTCTATGAATGTACCGCGGACGGCAGAAGGAGTCCAAGTTCTTTGATAATGGGGATATTAAATCCAGGTGTGGTTGCGAGATGTAGTCCACGAAGTTGGGAGCTGGAATAGCGGAGCGACATTCTGACCGAGGATGTCAGCCAGACAGCGCAAGCTAGCAGACAACACCAGCACAGCAGCGAAAATAGTAGTAGGTAGGTGCTCCTTGCAGTTATAAGCATAGTTTAAAAACACAATTTAAAAATCGCTGGCGAGCAGAGTGGAGAAGCGGCGAACACACAGCGCCAGCGCCCTCCAGCCTCTAGATACCCACAGGCCCTTAGCTTGTCGACCAGACTGTAGAAGAGCAGTAGTTCAGACTGTAGACAAGCATTAGAACAAACTGTATATTTGAATTAGAAAACACTATAGACATGCTTTAGAACAGACTGTAGAGGTGCAGTTTAACAGACTGTAGACGAGCATTAGAACAGACTGTATTTGAGTATAAGAAAACACTCTAGACATGCTTTGGAACAGACTGTAGAGGTGCAGTAATACAGACTGTAGACGAGCATTAGAACAGTCTGTAGAAGTGCAGTATTACAGACTGTAGATGTGCAGTAGAACAGACTGTAGACATTTATTAGAAGAGATTTTAGACCTGCAGTAGAACAGACCATAGATGAGCAGTAGTAAAGACTGTAGACTTGCATTAGAACAGACTGTAGATGTGCAATAGAACAGACTGTAGATGTGCAGTAAAAAGAATGTAGAAGTGCAATAGAACAGACTGCAGTAGAGCAGAGGTACAGACTGTAAAATGGCATTAGAACAGACTGTAGAAGTGCAGTTGAACAGACTGTAGACTTGCAGTTAAACAGACTTCAGAGCAGCAGTAGTACAGACTCTAGATTGGCTTTAGAACTGACTGTAGACGTCCAGTAGAACAGACTGTAGATGTGCATTAGAACAGACTGTAGATGTGCATTAGAAGAGACTGTAGACCTTTAATAAAACCGACTAGAGTCGTGCAGTAGAACAGACTGTAGAAGAGCAGTAGAAGAGACAGTGGACTTGCAGTTGAACAGACTGTAGATGTGCATTAGAACAGACTGTAGATGTGCAGTAGAACAGAATGTAGACTTGCAGTAGAACAGACTGTAGAGCAGCAGTAGTACAGACTCTAGACTGGCATTAGAACAGACTGTAGACCTGCAGTAGAACAGACTGTAGAGGAGAAGTAGAACAAACTGTAGAGGTGGAGTAGTAAAGACTTTTATTGGGCATTAGAACAGACTGTATTCGAGCAATAGAACAGACTATATATGTGCAGTAGTACAGACTGCATTAGAACAGACTGTGGACGAGTATTTGAAGAGACTATAGATGTCCAGTAAAACAGACTAATGATGCTGTAGAAGAATAGAATTTAAATGTCCGTTAGTAGAGACGAGCATTAGAACAGACTTTATATTAGTATTAGAAAACTCTCTAGACATGCTTTAGAACAGACTCTAGAGGTGCAGTTTAACAGATTGTGGACGAGCATTAGAACAGACTGTATATGAGTATTAGAAAACACTCTAGACATGCTTTAGAACAGACTGTAGAAGAGCAGTAGTTCAGACTGTAGACAAGCATTAGAACAAACTGTATATTTGAATTAGAAAACACTATAGACATGCTTTAGAACAAACTGTAGAGGTGCAGTTTAACAGACTGTAGACGAGCATTAGAACAGACTGTATTTGAGTATAAGAAAACACTCTAGACATGCTTTGGAACAGACTGTAGAGGTGCAGTAATACAGACTGTAGACGAGCATTAGAACAGTCTGTAGAAGTGCAGTATTACAGACTGTAGATGTGCAGTAGAACAGACTGTAGACATTTATTAGAAGAGATTTTAGACCTGCAGTAGAACAGACCGTAGATGAGCAGTAGTAAAGACTGTAGACTTGCATTAGAACAGACTGTAGATGTGCATTAGAAACAGACTTTAGAAGTGCAGTAGTAGAGACTGTAGATGTGTAGTAGAAAAGACTGTAGACATTTATTAATACAGACTATAGTCGTGCAGTAGAACAGACTGTAGACGTACAATAGACCAGACTGTAGAGGTGCAGTTGAACAGACTGTAGACGTGCAGTTGAACAGACTTTAGTGCATCAGTAGTACAGACTCTAGATTGGCTTTAGAACAGACTGTTGTCAAGCTTTAGAACAGACTGTAAACGTTCAGTAGAACAGAATGACAATTAGAGACTGTAGACGACCAGTAGAACAAACTGTAGATGTGCATTAGAAAAGACTGTAGATGTTTATTAAAAAGACTTTAATCGTGCAGTAGAGCAGACTGTAGACGTACAATAGAACAGACTGTAGAGCTGCAATTGAACAGACTGTAGACAAGCAGTTGAACAGACTTCAGAGCAGCAGTAGTACAGACTCTAGAATGGCTTTAGAACAGACTTTAGATGAGCTTTAGAACAGACTGTAAATGTTCAGTAGAACAGACTGACAATTAGAACACATTGTATATGTGCAGTAAAACAGACTGTAGAAGTGCAGTAGAATAGACTGCAGTAGAGCAATAGTACAGACTGTAAACTGGCATTAGAAGAGACTGTAGAAGTGCAGTAGTACAGACTGTAGATGTGCAGTAGTACAGACTGTAGACGTTTATTAGATCAGACTGTAGACCTGCAGTAGAACAGACCGTAGATGAGCATTAGAATAGACTTTAGAAGTGCAGTAGTAAAGACTGTAGATGTACAGTAGAACATACTATAGACGTTTATAAGAAAAGACTGTACACATGCAGTAGAACAGACTGTAGATGAGCAAGAGTACAAACTGCAGAGCAGCAGTAGTAAAGACTCTAGACTAGCAATAGAACAGACTGTAGACCTGCACTAGAACAGAATGTAGAGGAGAAGTAGAACAAACTGTAGAGGTGGAGTAGTAAAGACTTTTATTGGGCATTAGAACAGACTGTATTCGAGCAATAGAACAGACTATAGATGTGCATTAGAACAGAATGCATTAGAACAGACTGTGGACGAGTATTGGAACAGACTATAGACGAGTTTTAGAACAGACTGTAAATGTCCAGTAAAACAGACTAACGATGCTGCAGAAGAATAGAATTTAAAAGTCCGTTAGTAGAGACTGTAGACGAGTATTAGAACAGACTGTATATGAGTATTAGAATAGACTGTAGACATGCTTTAGAACAGACTGTAGAGGTGCAGTAGTACAGACTGTGCACGAAAGGTAGTACAGACTGTTGACTTGCATTTAAACAGACTGTAGATGTACATTAGAACAGAATGTAGACATACAATAAAACAGACGTAGAGGTGCAGTTGAACAGACTATAGACATGCAGTTGAACAGACTTCACAGCAGCAGTAGAACAGACTCTAGACTGGCTTTAGAACAGACTGTAGACAAGCTTTAGAAATGACTGTAAACGTCCAGTAGAACAGACTGACAATGTGCGGAAGAAAAGACTCTAGAGGTGCTGTAGTACAGACTGTAGGTGAGCATTAGAACAGACTGTATATGAGTTTTACAAAACACTGTAGACATGCTTTAGAACAAACTGAAGAGGTGCAGTTGGGTAGACGAGCATTAGAACAGACTGTATATGAGTATTAGAAAACACTCTAGACATTCTTTAGAACAGACTGTAGAGGTGCAGTAATACAGACTGTAAACGAGCTATAGAACAGACTGTAGAAGTGCAGTAGTATAGACTGTAGATGAGCAGTAGAAAAGACTGTATACGTTTATTAGAACAGACTGTAGAAGTGCAGTAGAACAGACTGTAGACAAGCAGTGGTACAGACTCTAGACTTGCATTAGAACAGACTTTAGATGTGCATTAGAACAGACTGTAGATGTTCAGTAAAAAGAATGTAGACATGCAGTAGAACAGACTGCAGTACAGCAATAGTACAGACTGTAAACTGGCATTAGAACAGACTGTAGAGCTCCAGTTGAACATTCTGTAGACTTGCAGTTGAACAAACTTCAGAGCAGCAGTAGTACAGACTCTAGATTTGGCTTTAGAACTGACTGTAGACGAGCATTAGAGCAGACTGTAAACGTCCAGTAGAACAGACTGACAATGTGCAGAAGAACAGACTGTAGAGGTGCAGTAGTACAGAATGTAGACGAGCATTAGAACAGACTGTATTTGAGTATTAGAAAACACTGTAGGCATGCTTTAGAACAGACTATAGAGGTGCAGAAGTTCAGACTGTAGATGACCATTAGAACAGACTGTATATAAGTTTTAGAAAACACTCTAGACATGCTTTACAACAGACTGTAGAGGTGCAGTAATACAGACTGTAGACGAGCATTAAAAAGACTGTAGAAGTGCAGTAGTACAGACTGTAAATGTGCAGAACAGACTGTAGACGTTTATTAAAACAGATTGTAGACGTGCAGTAGAACAGACCGTAGATGAGCGGTAGTACAGAATGTAGACTTGCATTAGAACAGACTGTAGATGTGCATTAGAACAGACTGTAGATGTGCAGTAAAACAGACTGTAGACATGCAGTAGAACAGACTGCAGTAGAGCAATAGTACAGATTGTAAACTGGCATTAGAACAGACTGTAGAGGTGCAGTTGAAAAGACTGTAGACTTGCAGTTAAACAGACTGTAGACAAGCAGTAGTATATACTGTAGACTTGCATTAGAACAGACTGTAGATGTGTATTAGAACAGACTGTAGACATACAATAGAAGAACCTGTAGAGATGCAGTTTAGCAGACTGTAGACATGCAGTTGTACAGACTTCAGTGCAGCAGCAGTACAGACTCTAGATTGGCTTTAGAACAGACTGTAGACGATCATTAGAACAGAATGTATTTAAGTATTAGAAAACACTGTAGACATGCTTTAGAACAGACAGTAGAGGTGCAGTTGTACAGACTGTAGATGAGCATTAGAACAGAATGTATTTAAGTATTAGAAAACACAGTAGACATGCTTTAGAACAGACAGTAGAGGTGCAGTTGTACAGACTGTAGATGTGCAGTAGAACAGACTGTAGACGCAGTAGAACAGACTATAAATGAGCATTAGAATAGACTTTAGAAGTGCAGTAGTACAGACTGTAGAAGTGCAGTAGAACAGACTATAGATGTGCAGTAGAACAGACTGAAGACGTTTATAAGAAAAGACTGTAGACGTGTAGTAGAACAGACTGTAGATGAGCAGTAGTACAGACTGTAGACTTGCATTAGAACAGACTGTAGACATGCATTAGAACAGACTATAGATGTGCAGTAGAACAAACTGTAGATGTGCAGTAGAACAGACTGACGATGTGCAAAAGAATAGACTGTAGAGGGCAGTAGTTGAGACTTTACACGAGCATTAGAACAAACAGTACATGAGTATTAGAAAAGACTGTAGACATGTTTTAGAACAGACAGTAGAGTTCCAGTAGTACAGACTCTAGACGACAATTAGAACAAACTGTAGATATGCAGTAGAAGAGACTGTAAAGGTGCAGTAGTACAGAAAGTTAACAATTATTAAAAGAGACTGTAGGAGTGCAGTAAAACAGACTCTAAACAATAATTAGAACAGACTGTAGACATCCAGTAGAACAGACTGTAGATGTGCATTAGAGGAGACTGTAGACGTTTATTAAAAGAGACTATAGTCGCAGTAGAACAGACTGTAGTGGTGCAGTTGAACAGACTGTAGACGTGCAGTTAAACATACTTCAGAGCAGCAGTAGTACAGACTCTAGATTGGCTTTAGAACAGACTGTAGACGAGCATTAGAACAGACTGTAAACGTCCAGTAGAACAGACTGACAATGTGCAGAAGAATAGACTGTAGAGATGCAGTAGTACAGACTGTAGAAGCGCATTAGAACAGACTGTATATGAGTATTAGAAAACACTCTAGACATGCTTTAGAACAGATTGTAGAGGTGCAGTAGTTCAGACTATAGACAAGCATTAGAACAGACTGTAGATGTGCAGTAGAAGAGACTGTATAGGTGCAGTAGTACAGACTGTCGACAATTATTAGAAAAGACTATAGACGTGCAGTAGAACGGACTGTAAACAAGTATTAGAATAGACTATATATGAGTATTAGAATAGATTGTAGACATGCTTTAGAAGAGACTGTAGAGGTGCAGTAGTACAGACTGTAGAAGAGCAGTAGTACAGATTATAGACTTGCATTAGAACAGACAGTAGATGTGCATTAGAATAGACTGTAGACGTACAATAGAAGTGACTGTAGAGGTGCAGTTGAACAGACAGTAGACGTGCAGTAGAAGAGACTGTAGATGTGTAGCAAAAACAGACTGCAATTTAACAGACTTCAGAGCAGCAGTAGTACAGACTCTAGATTGGCTTTAGAACAGACTGTAGACGAGCTTTAGAACAGACTGTAAATGTCCAGTAGAACAGATTGACAATTAGAACAGATTGTAGATGTGCAGTTAAACAGACTATAGACATGCAGTAGAACAGACTGTAGACTTGCATTAGAACATAATGTAGATGTGCATTAGAACAGACTATAGATGTGGAGTAAAACAGACTGTAGACGTGCAGTAGAATAAACTGCAGTGGAGCAGTGGTACAGACTGTAAACTGGCATTAGAACAGACTGTAGACATGCAGTAGAACAGACTGTAGAGGTGCAGTTGTACAGACTATAGACGTGCAGTAGATCAGACTGTAGATGAGCAGTAGTACAGATTGTAGACTTGCATTAGAACAGACTGTAGATGTGCATTAGAACAGACTGTAGCTGTGCAGTAGTACAGAATGTTGATAATTATTAGAACAGAGAGTAGATGTGCAGTAGAACGGACTCTAGACAATTATTAGAACAGACTGTAGATGTCCATTAGAACAGATTGTAGATGTGCATTAGAACAGACTGTAGATGTGCATTAGAACAGACTGTAGACAAGCAGTAGAACAGACTGTAGATGTGCAGTAGAACAAACTGTTGAGGTGCAGTAATACAGACTGCAAACGAGCATTATACAGACTGTAGAAGTGTAGTTGTACAGTGTTATAATAATTTTAATTTTAATGTTTATTGTTACTGGGACGTATAGTTCTCCTCAGGTCATGTCAAATTCATGTCATGCCCTTCGTGCTAATCCAAGCATTAAGTAGACATAACAGGACTGAGACATGGCTTGTCACGGGACTTCTGCTCCTGGACCATTGTGAACGCCTCTCACCAGGGACGTCACTGTGTTGTATATAATCCCATGTTATGTTTACATCTTTAAGCAAACCTTCCGCTGTAATATTGTGCTGCTTTGCTTCTCCTTGCAAGGATTAATTTTTGGCCATTGCTTGTTAAATTATAATCGGTCTCCGTTTCTCTCTGGTTAAATATATGGATATAAAATATTCCTATAACATACAGACTGTAGATGTGCAGTAGAACAGAATGTAGACGTTTATTAGAACAGACTGTATACCTGCAGTAGAACAGACTGTAGATGTGCATTAGAAAAGACTGTAGACGTTTATTAAAAATAGACTATAGTCGCAGTAGAACAGACTGTAGACGTGCAATAGAACAGACTGTAGAGGTGCAGTTGAACAGACTGTAGATGTGCATTAGAACAGACTGTAGATGTGCATTAGAAGAGACTGTAGACAATTATTAAAACAGACAATAGTTGTGCAGTAGAACAGACTGTAGACAAGCATTAGAAATTACTGTAAACGTCCAGTAGAACAGACAATGTGCAGAAGAATAGACTCTAGAGGTGCATTACTACAGACTGTAGATGAGCATTAGAACATACTCTATATGAGTATTAGAAAACACTGTAGAAATGCTTTAGAACAGACTGTAGAGATGCAGTTGTATAGATTGTAGACAAGCATTAAAACAGACTGTAGAAGTGCAGTACTTCAGACTGTAGATGTGCAGTAGAAAAGACTATTGAGGTGCAGTAGTACAGAATGTCGACATTTATTATTGCCCTTCTACTGTCTCTTCTAATGCTCGTCTACTGTCTGTATTACTGCACCTCTACAGTCTGTACTAAAGCACATCTACAGTCTGTTCTAATGCTCGCCCACAGTCTGTTCTATTGTATGTCTACAGTCTTTTCTACTGCACATCAACAGTCTGTTCTAATGCTCGCCTACAGTCTGTACAACTGCACCTCTACTGTCTGTTCTACTGCATGTCTACAGTCTGATCTAATGCCATTTTACAGTCTGTACTATTGCTCTACTGCACTCTATTGTACTGCACGTCTACAGTCATTTTTACTGCACATCTAAAATCTGTTCTAATTGTCAGTCTGTTCTACAATCTACAGTCTGTACTAATTCTGCTCTGAAGTCTGTTCAACTGCATGTCTACAGTCTGTTCAACTGCACCTCTACAGTCTGTACTCCTGCACTTCTACAGTCTGTTCTAATGCTCGTCTACAGTCTGTATTACTGCACCTCTACAGTCTGTTATAAATGCATGTCTACAGTGTTTTCTAAAACTCATATACAGTCTGTTTATTTGCTCATCTACAGTCTGTACTACTGCAGCTCTAGAGTCTATTCTTTTGCACATTGTCAGTTTGTTCTACGGACGTTACAGTCATTTCTATTGCTCGCTTACAGTCTGTTCTAAGGTAATTCTAGAGTCTGTACTACTGCTGCTCTGATTTCTGTTCACCTGCACGTCTACAGTCTGTTTTACTGCAAATCTACAATCTGTTCTAATTGTCAGTCTGTTCTACTGGACGTTTACAGCCTGTTCTAAAGCTCATCTACAGTCTGTTCTAAAGCCAATCTAGAGTCTGTACTACTGCTGCTCTGACATCTGTTCAAATGCACATCTAAAGTCTGTTCAACTGCACGTCTACAGTCTGTTTTACTGCACATCTACAGTCTGTTCTAATGCACATCTACAGTCTGTTCTAATGCAAGTCTACAGTCTGTACTACTGCTCATCTACAGTCTGTTCTATTGCACATCTACAGTCTGTTCTGATAAATGTCTACAGTCTGTTCTACTACACATCTACAGTCTGTACAACTGCACCTCTACAGTCTGTTCTACTGGCTGTCTACAGTCTGTTCTAATGCCATTTTACAGTCTTTACTACTGCTCTACTGCAGTCTATTCTACTGCACTTCTACAGTCTGTTCTACTGCACGACTATAGTCTGTATTAATAAATGTCTACAGTCTTTTCCAATGCACATCTACAGTGTGTTCTTGTGGAAGTCTACAGTCTGTTCTAATAATTGTCTAGAGTCTGTTCTACTGCACGCCTACAGTCTCTTCTAATAATAGTCAACATTCTGTACTACAGCACCTCTACAGTCTCTTCTACTGCACATCTACAGTTTGTTCTAGTGGTCGTCTACAGTCTGTACTACTTCACCTCTACAGTCTGTTGTAAAGCATGTCTACAGTCTTTTCTAATACTAATGTACAGTCTGTTCTAATGCTCGTAAAGTCTTAACTACTGCACCTCTACAGTCTATTATTCTGCACATCGTCAGTCTTTTCTAATGCACATCTACAGTCTGTTCTAATGGACAACTACAGTCTGTTCTAATGCACATCTATAGTCTGTTCTAATGCTCGTCCACAGTCTGTTCTAATGCAGGTCTTTAGTCTGTACTATTGCACATCTACAGTCTGTTCTACTAGACATATACAGTCTGTTCTAATGCTCGTCTACAGTCTGTTCTATTGTACGTCTACAGTCTCTTATAATGCTACTTTACAGTCTGTACCTCTGCTCTACCGCATTTTGTTCTACTGCACGTCTATAGTCTTTTTATAAACGTCTATAGTCTATTCTACAGCATTTCTACAGTCATTACTACTGTACTTCTAAAGTCTATTCTAATGCTCATCAACAGTCTGTTTTAATGCAAGTCTACAGTCTGTGCTACTGCTCATCTACAGTCTGTACTACTGCACTTCTAAAATCTGTTCTAATGCTCATCTGCAGTCTGTATTACTGCACCTCTACAATCTGTTCTAAAGCATATCTAGAGTGTTTTCTAATATTCATATAGAGTCTGTTCTAATGCTCGCCTACAGTCTGTACTACTGCACCTCTATAGTCTATTCTTCTGCACTTTGTCAGTCTGTTCTGATAAACGTCTACAGTCTTTTCTACTACACATCTACAGTCTCTACTACTGCACTTCTAAAGTCTGTTTCTAATGCACATCTACAGTCTGTTCTAATGCAAGTCTATAGTCAGTACTACTGCTCATCTATGGTCTGTTCTAGTGCAGGTCTACAGTCTGTTCTAATAATCGTCTACAGTCTATAGTCTGTTCTAATGCTCGTCCACAGTCTGTTCTAATGCAAGTCTATAATCTGTACTACTGCTCATTTACAGTCTGTTCTAATGCAAGTCTACAGTCTGTACTACTGCTCATTTACGGTCTGTTCTACTACAGGTCTACAGTCTGTTGTAATAAACGTCTACAGTCTGTTCTACTGCACATCTACAGTCTGTACTACTGCACTTCTACAGTCTGTTCTAATGCTCGTCTACAGTCTGTATTACTGCACGCCTACAGTCATTTCAACTACACCTCAACAGTCTGTTCTAATGCCAGTTTACATTCTTTACCTCTGCTCTACTGCAGTCTGTTCTACTGCTTGTCTACTGTCTGTTCTACTGCTGCTCTGAAGTCTGTTCAACTGCATGTCTGTAGTCTGTTCAACTGCACCTCTACGTCTGTTCTATTGTATGTCTACATTCTGTTCTAATGCACATCTACAGTCTGTTCTAATGCAAGTCTACAGTCTGTACTACTGCTCGTGTACAGTCTGTACTATTGCACCTCTACAGTCTGTTCTAAAGTATGTCTACAGTCTATTCTAATACTCATACACAGTCTGTTCTAATGCTCGTCTACAGTCTCTACTAACGGACATTTAAATTCTATTCTTCTGCAGCATCATTAGTCTGTTTACTGGACATCTACAGTCTGTTCTATACACGTATATAGTCTCTTCAAATACTCCCACAGTCTGTTCTAATGCAGTCTGTACTACTGCACATCTATAGTCTGTTCTATTGCTCGAATACAGTCTGTTCTAATGTCCAATAAAAGTCTTTACTACTCCACCTCTACAGTTTGTTCTACTTCTCCTTTACAGTCTGTTCTACTGCAGGTCTACAGTCTGTTCTACTGCACATCTACAGTCTGTTCTAATGCACATCTACAGTCTGTTCAACTGCAAGTCCACTGTCTCTTCTACTGCTCTTCTACAATCTGTTCTACTGCACAACTCTAGTCGGTTTTATTAAAGGTCTACAGTCTGTTCTAATGCACATCTACAGTCTGTTCTAATGCACATCTACAGTCTGTTCTAATGCAAGTCTACAGTCTTTACTACTGCTCATCTACGGTCTGTTCTACTGCAGGTCTAAAATCTCTTCTAATAAATGTCTACAGTCTGTTCTACTGCACATCTACAGTCTGTAATACTGCAGTTCTACAGACTGTTCTAATGCTTGTCTACAGTCTGTATTACTGCACCTCTACAGTCTGTTCCAAAGCATGTCTAGAGTGTTTTCTTATACTCAAATACAGTCTGTTTTAATGCTCGTCTACAGTCTGTTAAACTGCACCTCTACAGTCTGTTCTAAAGCATGTCTATAGTGTTTTCTAATTCAAATATACAGTTTGTTCTAATGCTTGTCTACAGTCTGAACTACTGCTCTTCTACAGTCTGTTCTAAAGCATGTCTAGAGTGTTTTCTAATACTCATATACAGTCTGTTCTAATGCTCATGTATAGTCTGTAGTACTGCACCTAGTCTATTCTTCTGCACATTGTCAGTCTGTTTTACTGGATGTTTACAGTCATTTCTAATGCAAGTCTACAGTCTGTACTACTGCTCATCTACAGTCTGTTCTAATGCCAGTTTACAGTCTGTACTTCTGCTCTACTGCAGTCTGTTCTACTGCACGTCTACAGTCTGTTTTACTGCTCATATACAGTCTGTTCTAATGCACATCTACAGTCTGTTCTAATGAAAGTCTACATTCTGTACTACTGCTCACCTACAGTCTGTTCTTTTGCACGTCTACATTCTGTTCTGATAAACTTCTACAGTCTGTTCTACTGCATATCTACAGTCTATACTACTGCACTTTTAAAGTCTGTTCTAATGCACATCTACAGTCTGTTCTCATGCAAGTCTAAAGTTTGTACTACTGCTCATCTACGGTCTGTTCTACTGCAGGTCTACAGTTAATGGATTGGATTTATATTGCGCTTTTCTCCCAAGGGACCAAGGGACTCAAAGCGCCCACAAGCCGTCCATTATTCATTCATACACAGTCACACACTGGTGATGGTAACTACAACTGTAGCCACAGATGCCCTGGGGCAGACTGACAGAGACGTGGCAGCCATTTTGCGCCTAAGGCCTCTTTGAACATCACCACATACATTCACTGAACATTCTTAAACATTCATACGAGGCAAGGTGGGTTAAGTGTCTTGCCCAAGGACACAATGACAGAATGAATTGTGGGGAGAGCGGGAATCGAACACACTACCTTCCGGTTGAAAGACGACCGCTCTACCACTGAGCCACTGACGCCCTATACAGTCTGTTATAATGAACGTCTACAATCTGTTCTACTGCACATCTACAGTCTGTTCTAAAGCATGTCTAGAGAGTGTTCTAATACTAATATAAAGTCTGTTCTAATGCTCGTCTACAGTCTGAACTAATGCACCACTAAAGTCTATTCCTCTGAAGCATTGTCAGTCTGTTCTACTGCAAGTCTACAGTCTGTTCTAATGCCAGTCTAGAGTGTGTACTACTGCGGCTCCACAGTCTGTTCTACTGCACATCTACAATCTCTTCTACTGCACATGTACAGTCTGTTCTAATGGTCGTCTACAGTCAGTTCTAATGCTCGTCTACAATCAGTTCTGAAGCCATTCTAGAGTCTGTACTACTGCTGCTATGAAGTCTGTTCAACTGCACGTCTACAATCTGTTCAACTGCACCACTACAGTCTGTTCTATTGTACGCCTACAGTCTGTTCTACTGCACGACTATAGTCTCTTTTAATAAACGTCTACAGTCTCCTCTAATGCACATCTACAGTCTGTTCTACTGGATGTCTACAGTCTTTTCTAATAATTGTCTAGAGTCTGTTCTACTGCACGTCTACAGTCTTTTTTCATAATTGTCAACTTTCCGTACTACTGCACCTCTACAGTCTCTTCTACTGCAGATCTACAGTTTGTTCTAATGGTCGTCTAGAGTCTGTACTAGTGAAACTCTACAGTCTGTTCTAAAACATGTCTACAGTCTTTTCTAATACTCATGTACAGTCTGTTCTAATGCTCGTGTAAAGTCTCAACTATTGCCCTCTACAGTCTATTCTTCTGCACATCGTCAGTCTGTTCTACTGCACATCTACAGTTTGTTCTACTGCACATCTACAGTCTTTTCTAATGCAAGTCTACAGTCTGTTCTACTGTTTGTCGACTATAGTCTGTTGTGATAATTGTCGACATTCTGTACTACTGCATCTCTACAATTTGTTCTACTTCACTACATTATGTTCTTATGCACGTCTATTGTCTGTTCTAATGCTCGTCCACAGTCTGCTCTAATGCAGGTCTTTAGTCTGTAAAACTGCACAAATACAGACTGTTCTACTGGACGCCTACAATCTGTTCTAATGCTCGTCTACAGTCTGTTCTATTGTACGTCTACAGTCTGTTCTAATGCACATCTACAGTCTGTTCTACTGGACGTTTACAGTCTGTTCTAATGCTCATCTACAGTCAGTTCTAAAGCCAATCTAGAGTCTGTTCTACTGCTGCTGCTCTGAAGTCTGTTCAACTCCAAGTCTACAGTCTGTTCTAGTGCCATTTTACAGTCTGTACCTCTGCTCTACTGAAGTCTGTTCTATTGCACTTCTACAGTCTTTTTTACTGCATATCTACAGTCTGTTCTACTGAATATCTACAGTCTGTTCTAATGCAAGTCTACAGTCTATACTACTGCTCATCTACACTCTGTTCTACTGCACGTCTACAGTCTCTACTACTGCACTTCTAAAGTCTGTTCTAATGCACATCTACAGTCTCTTCTAATGCAAGTCTACAGTCTTTACTACTGCTCATCTACGGTCTGTTCTACTGCAGGTCTAAAATCTCTTCTAATAAATGTTTACAGTCTGTTTAACTGCAAGTCTACAGTCTGTTCAACTGCACCTCTACAGTCTGTTCTAATGCTCGTCTACAGTCTGTATTACTGCACCTCTACAGTCTGTTCTAAAGCATGTCTAGAGTGTTTTGTAATACTTATATACAGTCTGTTCTAATGCTCGTCTACAGTCTGTACTACTCCATCTCTACAGTCTATTCTTCTGCACATTGTCAGTCTGTTCTACTGGACGTTTACAGTCTTTTTAATGCTCATCTACAGTCATTTCTAAAGCCAATCTAGTGTCTGTACTACTGCTGCTCTGAAGTCTGTTTAACTGCAAGTCTACAGTATGTTCAACTGCACCTCTACAGTCTTTTCTAATGCCAGTTTACAGTCTGTTCTATTGCTCTACTGCAGTCTGTTCTACTGCATGTCTACAGTCTGTTTTACTGCACATCTACAGTCTGTTATAATGCACATCTACAGTCTGTTCCAATGCAAGTCTACAAGTTGTACTACTGCTCATGTACGGTCTGTTCTACTCCACGTCTACAATCTGTTTTAATAAACGTCTACAGTCTGTTCTGCACATTTACAGTCTGTACTACTGCACTTCTACAGTCTTTTTAATGCTCGTCTACAGTTTGTATTACTGCACCTCTACAGTCTGTTGTAAAGCATTTCTAGTAGTGTTTTCTAATACTCATATAGAGTCTGTTCTAATGTTCGTCTACAGTCTGAACTACTACATTTCTACAGTCTGTTCTAAAGCATGTCTACAGTGTTTTCTAATACTCATATACAGTCTGTTCTAATGCTCGTCTACAGTCTGTACTACTGCACGTCTACAGTCTGTTCTACTGCATGTCTGCAGTCTGTTTTGATAAACATCTACAGTCTTTTCTACTACACATCTACAGTCTCTACTACTGCACTTCTAAAGTCTGTTTCTAATGCACATCTACAGTCTGTTCTAATGCAAGTCTATAGTCTGTACTACTGCTCATCCATGGTCTGTTCTAGTGCAGGTCTACAGTCTGTTCTAATAAACGTCTACAGTCTATAGTCTGTTCTAATGCTCGTCCACAGTCTGTTTTAATGCATGTCTTAATTCTGTACTACTGCACATTTACGGTCTGTTCTACTAGATGTCTACAGTCTGTTCTAATGCTTGTATACAGTCTGTTGTATTGTACGTCTACAGTCTTTTTAAATGCACATCTACAGTCTGTTCAACTGCACGTCTACAGTCTTTTCAACTGCACCTCAACAGTCTCTTCTAATGCCAGTTTACAGTCTGTACCTCTGCTCTACTGCAGTCTGTTCTACCGCACGTCTACAGTCTCTTTTTCTGCACATCTACAGTCTGTTCTAATGCACATCTACAGTCTGTTCTAATGCAAGTCTATAATCTGTACTACTGCTCATCTACAGTCTGTTCTAATGCAAGTTTATAATCTGTACTACTGCTCATCTACAGTCTGTTCTAATGCAAGTCTACAGTCTGTACTACTGCTCATTTATGGTCTCTTCTACTGCAAGTCTACAGTCTGTTCTAATAAACGTCTACAGTCTGTTCTACTGCACATTTACAGTCTGTACTACTGCACTTCTACAGTCTGTTCTAATGCTCGTCTACAGTCTGTATTACTGCACGTCTACAGTCATTTTAACTGCACCTCAACAGTCTGTTCTAATGCCAGTTTACATTCTTTACCTCTGCTCTACTGCAGTCTGTTCTACTGCATGTCTACAGTCTGTTTTACTGCTCATATACAGTCTGTTCTACTGCACGACTACAGTCTGTTCTAAAGCCAGTCTAGAGTCTGTTCTACTGCTGCTCTGAAGTCTTTTCAACTGCATGTCTATAGTCTGTTTAACTGCACCTCTACGTCTGTTCTATTGTATGTCTACATTCTGTTCTAATGCACATCTACAGTCTGTTCTAATGCTCCTACAGTCTCTACTAACGGACCATTAAATTATTTTCTTCTGCAGCATCATTAGACTGTTTTACTGGACATCTACAGTCTGTTCTAGTACACGTCTATAGTCTGTTCAAATACTCGTCCCACAGTCTGTTCTAATGCAGTCTGTACTACTGCACATCTATAGTCTGTTCTATTGCTCGATTACCGTCTGTTCTAATGCCCATAAAAGTCTTTACTACTCCACCTCTACAGTTTGTTTTACATCTCCTCTACAGTCTGTTCTACTGCAGCTCTACAGTCTGTTTTAATGCCAGTCTAGAGTCTGTACTACTGCTACTCTGCAGTCTGTTCTACTGCAAGTCTACATTCTGTTCTACTGCACATCTACAGTCTGTTCTAATGCACATCTATAGTCTGTTCTAATGCTCGTCTACAGTCTGAACTACTGCACCTCTACAATCTGTTCTAAAGCATGTCTACAGTGTTTTCTAATACTCATATACAGTCTGTTCTAATGCTCGTCTACAGTCTGAACTACTGCAACTCTACAGTCTGTTCTAAAGCATATCTACAGTGTTTTCTAATACTCATATACTGTCTGTTCTAATCCTCATCTACAGTCTGTACTACTGCACCTCTAGAGTCTATTCTTCTGCACATTCTCAGTCTGTTCTACAGGTTGTTTACTGTTTGTTCTAATGCTCGTCTACAGTCTGTTCCAAAGCCAATCTAGAGTCTGTTCTACTTCTGCTCTGAAGTCTATTCAACTGCACATCTACAGTCTGTTCAACTGCACCTCTACAGTCTTTTCTATTGTTAATAGATAATAATTGTCTAGAGTCTGTTATACTGCACGTCTACAGTCTCTTTTAATAATTGTCAACTTTCTGTACTACTGCACCTCTACAGTCTCTTCTACTGCACATCTACAGTTTGTTCTAATGGTCGCCTAGAGTCTGTACTACTGGAACTCTACAGTCTGTTCTAAAACATGTCTACAGTCTTTTCTAATACTCATGTACAGTCTGTTCTAATGCTCGTAAAGTCTCAACTACTGCCCTCTACAGTCCATTCTTTTGCACATCTACAGTCTGTTCTAATGCACATCTACAATCTGTTCTAATGGAATTCTCCAGTCTGTACTACTGCTCGTCTACAGTTTGTTCTACTGCTCTTCTACAGTCTGTTCTAAAAACGTCTACAGTCTGTACTACTGCACATCTACAGTTTGTACTAAAGCATGTTAGAGTGTTTTCTAATACTAATATACAGTCTGTTTTAATGCTCGTCTACAGTCTGTACAACTGCACCTCTACTGCCTTTTCTAAAGCATGTCTAGAGTGTTTTCTAATATTCATATAGAGTCTGTTCTAATGCTCATCTACAGTCTGAACTACTGCACCTCTACAGTCTGTTCTAAAGCTCATCTACAGTCTTTTCTAAAGCCAATCTAGAGTCTGTACTACTGCTGCTCTAAAGTCTGTTCAACTGGACGTCTACAGTCTGGTCTACTGCACATCTAGTTTGTTTTAATGCTCGTCTACAGTCTGTACTACTGCACCTCTACAGTCTCTTCTAAAGCATGTCTACAGTCTTTTCTAATAGTCATGTACAGGCTGTTCTAATCCTCGTGTAAAGTCTCAACTACTGCAACTCTTCAGTCTATTCTTCTGCACCTCGTCAGTCTGTTCTACTGCACATCTACAGTCTATTCTAATGGACATCAACTGTATGTTCTAATGAAAGTCTACAGTCTGTACAACTGCTCATCTACAGTCTGTTCTACTGCACGTGTACAGTCTGTTGTATTGCTCATCTACAGTCTGTTCTACTGCACTCTACAGTCTGTTCTAATACAAGTCTACAGTCTCTACTACTGCTCATTTACAGTCTGTTCTACTACACATCTACAGTCTCTACTACTGCACTTCTAAAGTCTGTTCTAGTGCACATCTACACTCTCTTCTAATGCTCGTCTACAGTCTGTACTACTGCATTTCTACAGTCTATTCTAATGCCAGTTTACAGTCTGTACTACTGCTCTACTACAGTCTGGCCCACTGCACAGTCTACAGTCTGTTCTACTACACATCTACAGTCTCTACTACTGCACTTCTAGAACAGTCTGTTCTAATGCACATCTACACTCTCTTCTAATGCTGCTCGTCTACAGTCTGTACTACTGCATTTCTATAGTCTATTCTTCTGCACATTGTCAGTCTGTTCTACTGACGTTTACAGTCTTTTCTAATTTTCATCTACAGTCTGTATTACTGCACCTCTACAGTCTGTTCTAAAGCATGTTTAGAGTGTTTTCTAATACTCATATACAGTCTGTTCTAATGCTTGTCTACAGTCTGTACTACTGCATCTCTACAGTCTATTCTTCTGCATATTGTCAGTCTGTTCTACTGGACGTTTACAGTCTTTTCTAATTTTCATCTACAGTCTGTATTACTGCACCTCTACAGTCTGTTCTAAAGCATGTTTAGAGTGTTTTCTAATACTCATATACAGTCTGTTCTAATGTTCGTCTACAGTCGGAACTACTGAACCTCTACATTTTGTTATAAAGCAGATCTAGAGTGTTTTCTAATACTTATATAGAGTCTGTTCTACTGGACGTTTATAGCCTGTTCTAATGCTCGTCTATAGTCAGTTCTAAAGCCAATCTAGAGTCTGTACTACTGCTGCTCTGAAGTCTGCTCAACTGCACGTCTACTGTCTGTTCACCTGCATCTACAGTCTGTTCTAATGCCAGTTTACAGTCTGTACTACTGCTCTACTACAGTCTCGTCCACTGCACATCTCTACAGTCTGTTTTACTGCACATCTACAGTCTGTTCTAATGTACATCTACTGTCTGTTCTAATGCAAGCCTACAGTCTGTACTACTGCTCATCTACAGTCTGTTCTACTGCACGTCTACAGTCTGTTCTAATGCACATCTACAGTCTGTTCTAATGTAAGTCTACAGTCTGTACTACTGCTCATCTACAGTCTGTTCTACTGCACCTCTACAGTCTGTTCTACTACACGTGTACAGTCTCTACTACTGCACTTCTAAAGTCTTTTCTAATGCAAATCTATAGTCTGTTTTACTGCTCATCTACGGTCTGTTCTACTGCAGGTCTACAGACTGTAAACGTCCAGTAGAACAGACTGACAATGTGCAGAAGAATAGACTGTAGAGATGCACTAGTAAAGACTGTAAACGCATTAGAACAGACTGTATATGAGTATTAGAAAACACTCTAGACATGCTTTAGAACAGACTGTAGAGGTGCAGTAGTTCAGACTATAGACTAGCATTAGAACAGACTATATATGAGTATTAGAAAATACTCTAGACATGCTTTAGAACAGACTGTAGAGGTGCAGTTGTTCAGACTGTAGACGAGAATTAGAACGGACTGTAGATGTGCAGTAGAAGAGACTGTAGAGCTGCAGTAGCATAGACTGTCGACAATTATTAGAAAGGACTGTAGACGTGCAGTAGAACGACTGTAGACAATTATTAGAACAGACTGTAGACTTGCAGTAGAACAGACTGATGATGCTGCAGAAGAATTGACTTTAAAGGCGCATTACTACAGACTGTACACGAGAAATAGAACAGACTGTATATGAGTATTAGAATAGACTGAAGACATGATTTTAGAACAGACTGTAGAGGTGCAGTAGTACAGACTCTAGACAAGTAGTAGTACAGACTGTCGACTTGCATTAGAACAGACTGTAGATGTGCATTAGAACAGACTGTAGATGTAAAATAGAACAGACTGTAGAGGTGCAGTTCAACAGACTGTAGACGTGCAGTTGAACAGTCTTCAGAGCAGCAGTAGTACAGACTCTAGATTGGCTGTAGAACAGACTGTAGACGATCATTAGAATAGACTGTAAATGTCCTAGTAGAACAGACTGTCAATGTGCAGAATAATAGATTCTAGAGGTGCAGTAGTACAGACTGTAGATGAGCATTAGATCAGACTGTAAATGAGTATTAGAAAACACTGTAGACATGCTTTAGAACAGACTGTAGAGGTCTAGATGTACAAACTGTAGACGAGCATTAGAACAGACTGTAGAGGAACAGTAGAACAAACTGTAGAGGTCGAGTAGTAAAGACTGTTATTGGGTAATAGAACAGATGATATTCGAGCAATAGAACAGACTATAGATGTGTGGTCGTACTGCATTAGATCAGACTGTGGACGAACATTTGAACAGACTATAGACATGCATTAGAACAGACTGTAGATGTGCAGTAGAAGAGACTGTAGACAATTATTAGAACAGACTGTAGACATGCAGTAGAACAGATTGTAGATGTGCAGTAGTATAGACTGTAAGAAGCAGTAGTACAGAATGTAGACAATTATTAGAACAGACAGAAGACGTGCAGTAGAAAAGACTGTAGACGAGCAATAGAACAGACTGTAAACGTCCAGTAGAACAGACTGACGATGTGCAGAAGAATAGACTGTAGTGGTGCAGTAGTACAGACTGTAGACGAGCATTAGAACAGACTGTATATGAGTATTAGAAAACACTGTAGACATGCTTTACAACAGACTGTAGAGGTGCAGTAGTTGACTGTAGATGAGCATTAGAACAGACTGTATATGAGTATTAGAAAACACTAATAGAAATGCTTTACAACAGACTGTAGAGGTGCAGTAGAACAGACTGTAGACGTGCAGTAAAACAAACTGTAGACTTGCAATAGAGCAGACTGAAGACGTGCAGTAGAACAGACTGAAGACGCGCTGTAGAACAGACTGTAAACATGCAGTAGAACAGACTGTAGACATGCATTAGAAAAGACTGTAGATGTGCATTAGAACAGACTGTAGATGTGCAGTAAAACAGACCGTAGTTATGCAGTAGAACAGACTGCATTAGAGCAATAGTACAGACTGTAAACTGGCATTAGAACAGACTGTAGACTTGCATTAGAACAGACTGTAGATGTCAAGTTCTGTGTGTTTTTAACTGACTACAGCTCTGCCCAAACTTGAAAACTGCTTTATCTCTGATGAATGCAAAGGACAACTCAAAACTGTTCTTTCTTTTCTCTTATATTTTCCTAAAGATGATCGGGTGGAAGAGAATAGGTTAATAACCTTTAAATTACACAAACCAAAGCAGAAATTAGTTGCAAATAAATCACAAATAACTCAATAACACTTCCTCAATAGTAAATGTCAAACCAAACAGTCATACAAATTAACATACGGTCTCTAATTAAACTTATATAATTTAAACAATACACATGCTTAGAGTAATGTTCACATAAAGTATTCACTATTTGATTTAAATTGGACATTACAACCAAGCAAACAAAATCATACAAAAGTCTTAACTCAACACAAACAAACACACAGTCCACTTTTGTCCTACCAGTTGTGTCCTTGGATAATCAGGAGCTGTGGTCAAAGTTTCTTTTCCTCAGGAACAAGTGAGATGGCCAACTGAGCTTTTACCAAACATTTCAACTGCCATGCACTCTGTGTGTGCGCTGGTAATTATGGTCCCAAGAGCACTTCCTGGAAGTTGGTTCCATAACCTTTTGATGCGTAGTTGCCCCCTGCAGTTTGGGAGTGCTCTTAGTAATTTGAGTAAAAATAGGCTGAGTGCTCAGGACAACTTGTACCTTGAATTGACATAACAGTAGATGTGCAGTAAAACAGACTGTAAACGTGCAGTAGAACAGACTGCAGTAGAGCAGAGGTACAGACTGTAAACTGGCATTAGAACAGACTGTTGAGATGCAGTTGAACAGACAGTAGACGTGCAGTTGAACAGACTGTAGATGTGCATTGGAACAGAATGTAGACATACAATAGAACAGACTGTAGACGAGCAGTAGAACACACTAAAGACCTGCATTAGAACAGACGGTGGACGAGCATTAGAACAGACTGTAAAGTCCAGTAGAACAGACTAACAATTAGAACAGATTGTAGATGTGCAGTAAAACAGACTGTAGACGTGCAGTAAAATAAACTGCAGTAGAGCAGTAGTAAAGACTGTAAACTGGCATTAGAACAAAATGTAGACATGCAGTAGAACAGACTGTAGATGTGCAGTAGAACAGACTGTTGAGGTGCAGTAATACAGACTGTTGACAATTATTAGAACAGACAGTAGAAATGCAGTAGAACAGACTCTAGACAATTATTAGAACAGACTGTAGACGTCTATTAGAACATATTGTAGATGTGCATTAGAACAGACTGTAGATGGGCATTAAAAGAGACTGTAGACAATTATTAAAACAGACAATAGTCGTGCAGTAGAACAGACTGTAGACGAGCAGTAGAACAGACTGTAGACTTGCAGTTGAACAGATTGTAGATGTGCATTAGAACAGACTGTAGATGTCCAATAGAACAAATTGTAAACTTGCAGTAGAACAGACTGCAGAGCAACAGTAGTACAGACTCTAGATTGGCATTAGAACAGACTATAGACGTGCAGTAGAAGAGACTATAGAGGAGAAGTAGAACAAACTGTAGAGGTGGAGTAGTAAGGACTGTTATTGGGCATTAGAACAGACTGTATTCAAGCAATAGAAAAGACTATAGATGTCCAGTAGAACAGACTAACGATGCTGCAGAAGAATAGACTTTAAACGTGCATTAGTACAAACTGTAGACGAGCATTAGAACAAACTGTATATGAGTATTAGAGTAGACTGTAGACATGCTTTAGAACAGAATGTATAGGTGCAGTAGTACAGACTGTAGACTTGCATTAGAACAGACTGAGATGTGCAATAGAACAGACTGTAGACATACAATAGAAGAGACTGTAGAGGTGCAGTTGAACAAAGTTAAGAGCAGCAGTAGTACAGACTCTAGATTGGTTTTAGACAGACTGTAGACGAGCATTAGAAATGACTGTAAACGCCCAGTAGAACAGACTGGTAATGTGCAGAAGAATAGACTCTAGAGGTGCAGTAGTACAAACTGTAGATGAGCATTAGAACAGACTGTATATAAGTATTAGAAAACACTTTAGAAATGCTTTAGAATAGACTGTAGAGCTGCAATAGTTCAGTATTGTAGACGAGCATTAGAAAAGACCGTATATGAGTATTAGAAATTACTAGACATGCTTTAGAACAGACTGTTGAGGAGCAGTAATACAGACTGCAAACGAAATTTATACAGACTGTAGAAGTGCAGTAGTACAGACTGTAGATGTGCAATAGAATAGGATGTAGACGTTTATTAGAACAAACTGTAGACCTGCAGTAGAACAGACTGTAGATGTGCATTAGAAGAGACTATAGACGTTTATTAGAACAGACTGTAGACCTGCAGTAGAACATACCGTAGACGACCATTAGAACAAACTGTAGATGCGCAATAGAAGAGACTGTAGAAGTGCATTAGTAGAGAATGTTGACAATTATTAAAACAGACTGTAGACATGCAGTAGAACAGAATCTAGACAATTATTAGAACAGACTGTAGACATCCAGCAGAACAGACTGTACATGTGCATTAGAAAAGACTGTAAACGTTTATTAAAACAGACTATAGTCGTGCAGTAGAACATACTGTAGAGCGTACAATAGAACAGACTGTAGAGATGCAGTTGAACAAACTGTAGACGTGCAATTTAACAGGCTTCAGAGCTGCAGTAGTACAGACTCTAAATTGGCTTTAGAATAGACTGTAAATGTCCAGTAGAACAGACTGACAATTAGAACAGATTGTAGATGTGCAGTTAAACAGACTATAGACATGCAGTAGAACAGACTGTAGACTTGCATTAGAACAGACTGTAGATGTGCATTAGAACAGACTATAGATGTGGAGTAAAACAGACTGTAGACATGCAGTAGAATAAACTGCAGTGGAGCAGTGGTACAGACTGTAAACTGGCATTAGAACAGACTGTAGACATGCAGTAGAAAAGACTGTAGAGGTGCAGTTGTACAGACTGTAGACGTGCAGTAGTTCAGACTGTAGATGAGCAGTAGTACAGACTGTAGACTTGCATTAGAACAGACTGTAGATGTGCATTAGAACAGACTGTAGATGTGCAGTAGTACAGAATGTTGATAATTATTAGAACAGACAGTAGATGTGCAGTAGAACGGACTCTAGTCAATTATTAGAACAGACTGTAGACGTCCAGTAGAACAGATTGTAGATGTGCATTAGAACAGACTGTAGATGTGCATTAGAAGAGACTGTAGACAATTATTAAAACAGACAATAGTCGTGCAGTAGAACAGACTGTAAACAAGCAGTAGAACAGACTGTAGACAAGCAGTAGAACAGACTGTAGATGTGCAGTAGAACAGACTGTTGAGGTGCAGTAATACAGACTGCAAACGAGCATTATACAGACTGTAGAAGTGCAGTAGTACAGACTGTAGATATGCAGTAGAACAGAATGTAGACGTTTATTAAAACAGACTATAGTCGTGCAGTAGAACAGACTGTAGACGTGCAATAGAACAGACTGTAGAGGTGCAGTTGAACAGACTGTAGATGTGCATTAGAACAGACCGTAAATGTGCAATAGAACAAATTGTAACCTTGCAGTAGAACAGACTGCAGAGCAACAGTAGTACAGACTCTAGATTGGCATTAGAACAGACTGTAGACGTGCAGTAGAAGAGACTGTAGAGGAGAAGTAGAACAAACTATAGAGGTGGAGTAGTAAGGACTGTTATTGGGCATTAGAACAGACTGTATTCGAGCAATAGAACAGACTATAGATGTGCAGTAGAACAGACTAAGGATGCTGCAGAAGAATAGACTTTAAAGGTGCATTAGTAGAGACTGTAGACGAGCATTAGAACAGACTGTATATGAGTATTAGAATAGACTGTAAACATGCTTTAGAACAGACTTTCGTGGTGCAGTAGTACAGACTGCAGACTTGCATTAGAATAGACGGTAGATGTGCAATAGAACAGACTGTAGACATACAATAGAAGAGACTGTAGAGGTGCAGTTGTACAAACTTCAGAGCAGCAGTAGCACAGACTCTAGATTGGTTTTAGACAGACTGTAGACGAGCATTAGAAATGACTGTAAACGTCCAGTAGAACAGACAATGTGCAGAAGAATAGACTCTAGAGGTGCATTACTACAGACTGTAGATGAGCATTAGAACATACTCTATATGAGTATTAGAAAACACTGTAGAAATGCTTTAGAACAGACTGTAGAGATGCAATTGTATAGATTGTAGACAAGCATTAAAACAGACTGTAGAAGTGCAGTACTTCAGACTGTAGATGTGCAGTAGAAAAGACTATAGCGGTGCAGTAGTACAGAATGTCGACATTTATTATTGCCCTTCTACTGTCTCTTCTAACGCTCGCCTACTGTCTGTATTACTGCACCTCTACAGTCTGTACTAAAGCACATCTACAGTCTGTTCTAATGCTCGTCCACAGTCTATTCTTATGCAGGTCTTTAGTCTTTACTACTGCACATCTACAGTCTGTTCTAATGGACGCCTACATTCTGTTCTAATGCTCATCTACAGTCTGTTCTATTGTACGCCTACAGTCTTTTCTACTGCACATCAACAGTCTGTTCTAATGCTCGTCTAAAGTCTGTACAACTGCACCTCTACAGTCTGTTCTACTGCATGACTACAGTCTGATCTAATGCCATTTTACAGTCTGTACTATTGCTCTACTGCACTCTATTCTACTGCACGTCTACAGTCATTTTTACTGCACATCTACAATCTGTTCTAATTGTCAGTCTGTTCTACAATCTACAGTCTGTACTAATTCTGCTCTGAAGTCTGTTCAACTGCACGTCTACAGTCTGTTCAACTGCACCTCTACAGTCTGTACTGGCACTTCTACAGTCTGTTCTAATGCTCGTCTACAGTCTGTATTACTGCACCTCTACAGTCTGTAATAAATGCATGTCTACATTTTTTTAAACTAATATACAGTCTGTTCATTTGCTCATCTACAGTCTGTACTACTGCAGCTCTAGAGTCTATTCTTTTGCACATTGTCAGTTTGTTCTACGGACGCGTTTACAGTCATTTCTATTGCTCGTTTAAAGTCTGTTCTAAGGTAATTCTAGAGTTTGTACTACTGCTGCTCTGATTTCTGTTCACCTGCACGTCTACAGTCTGTTTTACTGCATATCTACAATCTGTTCTAATTGTCAGTCTGTTCTACTGGACGTTTACAGCCTGTTCTAAAGCTCATCTACAGTCTGTTCTAAAGCCAATGTAGAGTCTGTACAACTGCTGCTCTGACATCAGTTCAAATGCACATCTATAGTCTGTTGAACTGGACGTCTACAGTCTGTTTTACTGCACATCTACAGTCTGTTCTAATGCACATCTACAGTCTGTTCCAATGCAAGTCTACAGTCTGTACTACTGCTCATCTACAGTCTGTCTTATTGCACATCTACAGTCTGTTCTGATAAACGTCTACAGTCTGTTCTACTACACATCTACAGTCTGTACAACTGCACCTCTACTGTCTGTTCTACTGGCTGTCTACAGTCTGTTCTAATGCCATTTTACAGTCTGTACTACTGCTCTACTGCACTTCTACAGTCTGTTCTACTGCGACTATAGTCTGTATAAATAAATGTCTACAGTCTTTTCTAATGCACAACTACAGTGTGTTCTTGTGGAAGTCTACAGTCTGTTCTAATAATTGTCTAGAGTCTGTTCTACTGCACGCCTACAGTCTCTTCTAATAATAGTCAACATTCTGTACTACAGCACCTCTACAGTCTCTTCTACTGCACATCTACAGTTTGTTCTAGTGGTCGTCTACAGTCTGTACTACTTCACCTCTACAGTCTGTTGTAAAGCATGTCTACAGTCTTTTCTAATACTAATGTACAGTCTGTTCTAATGCTCGTGTAAAGTCTTAACTACTGCACCTCTACAGTCTATTATTCTGCACATCGTCAGTCTTTTCTAATGCACATCTACAGTCTGTTCTAATGGACAACTACAGTCTGTTCTAATGCACGTCTATAGTCTGTTCTAATGCTCGTCCACAGTCTGTTCTAATGCAGGTCTTTAGTCTGTACTATTGCACATCTACAGTCTGTTCTACTGGACGTAAACAGTCTGTTATAATGCTCGTCTACAGTCTGTTCTATTGTACGTCTACAGTCTCTTAAAATGCTACTTTACAGTCTGTAACTCTGCTCTACGCATTTTGTTCTACTGCACGTCTACAGTCTTTTTTATAAACGTCTATAGTCTATTCTAATGCATATCTACAGTCATTACTTCTGTACTTCTAAAGTCTATTCTAATGATCATCAACAGTCTGTTCTAATGCAAGTCTACAGTCTGTGCTACTGCTCATCTACAGTATGTACTACTGCACTTCTAAAATCTGTTCTAATGCTCATCTGCAGTCTGTATTACTGCACCTCTACAATCTGTTCTAAAGCAAATCTATAGTGTTTTCTAATACTCATATAGAGTCTGTTCTAATGCTCGTCTACAGTCTGAACTACTACATTTCTACAGTCTGTTATAAATCATGTCTACAGTGTTTTCTAATACTCATATACAGTCTGTTCTAATGCTCGTCTACAGTCTGTACTACTGCACCTCTATAGTCTATTCTTCTGCACTTTGTCAGTCTGTTCTACTGGACGTTTACAGTTTGTTCTAATGCTTGCCTACAGTCTGTTCTACTGCACGTCTACAGTCTGTTCTAATGCTCGTCTACAGTCTGAACTACTGCACCTCTACAATCTGTTCTAAAGCATGTCTACAGTGTTTTCTAATACTCATATACAGTCTGTTCTAATGCGTCTACAGTCTGAACTACTGCAACTCTACAGTCTGTTCTAAAGCATATCTACAGTATTTTCTAATACTTATATACAGTCTGTTCTAATCCTCATCTACAGTCTGTACTACTGCACCTCTAGAGTCTATTCTTCTGCACATTCTCAGTCTGTTCTACAGGTTGTTTACTGTTTGTTCTAATGCTCGTCTACAGTCTCTTCCAAAGCCAATCTAGAGTCTGTTCTACTTCTGCTCTGAAGTCTATTCAACTGCACATCTACAGTCTGTTCAACTGCACCTCTACAGTCTTTTCTATTGTTAATAGATAATAATTGTCTAGAGTCTGTTATACTGCACGTCTACAGTCTCTTTTAATAATTGGCAACTTTCTGTACTACTGCACCTCTACAGTCTCTTCTACTGCACATCTACAGTTTGTTCTAATGGTCGTCTAGAGTCTGTACTACTGAAACTCTACAGTCTGTTCTAAAACATGTCTACAGTCTTTTCTAATACTCATGTACAGTCTGTTCTAATGCTCGTGTAAAGTCTCAACTACTGCCCTCTACAGTCTATTCTTTTGCACATCTACAGTCTGTTCTAATGCACATCTACAATCTGTTCTAATGGAATTCTCCAGTCTGTACTACTGCTCGTCTACAGTTTGTTCTACTGCTCTTCTACAGTCTGTTCTAAAAAACGTCTACAGTCTGTACTACTGCACATCTACAGTTTGTACTAAAGCTTGTCTAGAGTGTTTTCTAATACTAATATACAGTCTGTTTTAATGCTCGTCTACAGTCTGTACAACTGCACCTCTACTGCCTGTTCTAAAGCATGTCTAGAGTGTTTTCTAATACTCATATAGAGTCTGTTCTAATGATCATCTACAGTCTGAACTACTGCACCTCTACAGTCTGTTCTAAAGTTCATCTACAGTCTTTTCTAAAGCCAATCTAGAGTCTGTACTACTGCTGCTCTAAAGTCTGTTCAACTGCACGTCTACAGTCTGGTCTACTGCACATCTACAGTTTGTTTTAATGCTCCTCTACAGTCTGTACTACTGCACCTCTACAGTCTCTTCTAAAGCATGTCTACAGTCTTTTCTAATAGTCATGTACAGTCTGTTCTAATCCTCGTGTAAAGTCTCAACTACTGCAACTCTTCAGTCTATTCTTCTGCACCTCGTCAGTCTGTTCTACTGCACATCTACAGTCTATTCTAATGGACATCTACTGTATGTTCTAATGAAAGTCTACAGTCTGTACAACTGCTCATCTACAGTCTGTTCTACTGCACGTGTACAGTCTGTTTTATTGCTAATCTACAGTCTGTTCTACTGCACGTTTACAGTCTGTTCTAATACAAGTCTACAGTCTCTACTACTGCTCATTTACAGTCTGTTCTACTACACATCTACAGTCTCTACTACTGCACTTCTAAAGTCTGTTCTTAAGCAGATCTACACTCTCTTCTAATGCTCGTCTACAGTCTGTACTACTGCATTTCTATAGTCTATTCTTCTGCACATTGTCAGTCTGTTCTACTGGATGTTTAAAGTCTGTTCTAATGCTCGTCTACAGTCAGTTTTACAGTCTGTTCTAATGCAAGTCTATAGTCTGTTTTACTACTCATCTACGGTCTGTTCTTTTGCAGGTCTACAGTCTGTTCTAATAAACGTCTACAGTCTGTTCTACTGCACATCTACAGTCTGTTCTAATGCAAGTCTACAGTCTGTATTACTGCTCATCAACAGTCTGTTCTACAGCATGTCTAGAGTGTTTTCTAATACTCATATACAGTCTGTTCTAATGCACGTCTACAGTCAGAAATACTGCACCTTTTACAATCTGTTCTAAAGCATGTGCAGAGTGTTTTCTAAAACTCATATAGAGTCTGTTCTAATCCTCGTCTACAGTCTGAACTACTGCAGCTCTACAGTCTATTCTAAAGCATGTCTAGAGTGTTTTCTAATACTCATATACAGTCTGTTCTAACGCTTGTCTACAGTCTGTACTACTGCATCTCTACAGTCTATTCTTCTGCACATTGTCAGTCTGTTCTACTGGACGTTTACAGTCTTTTCTAATTCTCATCTACAGTCTGTATTACTGCACCTCTACAGTCTGTTCTAAAGCATGTTTAGAGTGTTTTCCAATACTCATATACAGTCTGTTCTAATGTTCGTCTACAGTCGGAACTACTGCACCTCTACATTTTGTTATAAAGCATATCTAGAGTGTTTTCTAATACTTATATAGAGTCTGTTCTACTGGACGTTTATAGCCTGTTCTAATGCTTGTCTATAGTCAGTTCTAAAGCCAATCTAGAGTCTGTACTACTGCTGCTCTGAAGTCTGCTCAACTGCACGTGTACTGTCTGTTCACCTGCACCTCTACAGTCTGTTCTAATGCCAGTTTACAGTCTGTACTACTGCTCTACTACAGTCTCGTCCACTGCATGTCTACAGTCTGTTTTACTGCACATCAACAGTCTGTTCTAATGTACATCTACTGTCTGTTCTAATGCAAGCCTACAGTCTGTAATACTGCTCATCTACAGTCTGTTCTACTGCACGTCTACAGTCTGTTCTAATGCACATCTACAGTCTGTTCTAATGTAAGTCTACAGTCTGTACTACTGCTCATCTACAGTCTGTTCTACTACACGTGTACAGTCTCTACTACTGCACTTTTAAAGTCTGTTCTAATGCAAATCTATAGTCTGTTTTACTGCTCATCTACGGTCTGTTCTACTGCAGGTCTACAGTCTGTTCTAATAAACGTCTAAAGTCTTTTCTTCTGCACATCTACAGTCTGTTCTAACTGCACATCCACAGTCTGTTCTAATGTAAGTCTACAATCTGTCCTACTGCTCATCTGTACTCTGTTCTAATGCTCGTCTACAGTCTGAACTACTGCAGCTCTACAGTCTATTCTAAAGCATGTCTAGAGTGTTTTCTAATACTCATATACAGTCTGTTCTAATGGTTGTCTACAGTCTGTACTACTGCATCTCTACAGTCTATTCTTCTGCACATTGTCAGTCTGTTCTACTGGACGTTTACAGTCTTTTCTAATTCTCATCTACAGTCTGTATTACTGCACCTCTACAGTCTGTTCTAAAGCATGTTTAGAGTGTTTTCCAATACTCATATACAGTCTGTTCTAATGTTCGTCTACAGTCGGAACTACTGCACCTCTACATTTTGTTATAAAGCATATCTAGAGTGTTTTCTAATACTTATATAGAGTCTGTTCTACTGGACGTTTATAGCCTGTTCTAATGCTTGTCTATAGTCAGTTCTAAAGCCAATCTAGAGTCTGTACTACTGCTGCTCTGAAGTCTGCTCAACTGCACGTGTACTGTCTGTTCACCTGCACCTCTACAGTCTGTTCTAATGCCAGTTTACAGTCTGTACTACTGCTCTACTACAGTCTCGTCCACTGCACGTCTACAGTCTGTTTTACTGCACATCTACAGTCTGTTCTAATATACATCTACTGTCTGTTCTAATGCAAGCCTACAGTCTGTAATACTGCTCATCTACAGTCTGTTCTACTGCACGTCTACAGTCTGTTCTAATGCACATCTACAGTCTGTTCTAATGTAAGTCTACAGTCTGTACTACTGCTCATCTACAGTCTGTTCTACTACACGTGTACAGTCTCTACTACTGCACTTTTAAAGTCTGTTCTAATGCAAATCTATAGTCTGTTTTACTGCACATCTACGGTCTGTTCTACTGCAGGTCTACAGTCTGTTCTAATAAACGTCTTGTAGCAGATCAGCCTCCAGAACGCCACACGGATTATAACATTTGTTTAATCACTTACAGACCTCCAAACTGTTTCACTAAGGGTCTTCAAGATTAACAACTGTTGTTTCACCATCGGCCTCCAGAGACAGGCCGTGGATGTAAATCTTGAGAAGAAGACATGCTAACCCCGTTTTCTTTCAGATAAAAGGACACCAACGTGTTTTGCTAAGGACAGGAAACTTATTAATGACTTTGTTTTGCTTTTATAAGAATTGGATCTTCGTTCTACCCAGCACCGTGTCAAAGGTGACACATGGAACATCACAGACTGCTAGACGCCATGTCCAAAAGCCGTAAATCCTGTAGATAAGGTGTCCATCCAGCTTTCTCGAGAACACTTTATTCTAATCCTGATTGACAGTTGAAAATGTCTTTGATCATAGTCGTTCGGGCATGGTCAAACACTACCCCCTTTTGGTTTAACTGGACAAATGACTCTGCACTCAAGAAGGACATTTGGTGTTATTTCATTAAAGGACATTTTGTTATTTTATTACTTAGAAAGATTGTGAATGTACTAACATACTGTTTGTTTCCAGGATGCAGAGTTTTACAAGTCAACTAATTCCTTCCATTCCTACAGAGTTACGTTTTATGTTAATAAAATGTAATGAATATATGTTTTTATAATAAGTCTGACAAATGTTTCTTTGCATAATCCTGCAAGTACGAATGTGTTTGTGTGTTTTACGAAAACCAAGGAAAATAGGGTGAAACAAAAGGAATGTTTAAGACTTAGTTTAAACATTTAAACTCCCCAAAGCAATGCCTTCCTCCGTAAGACACACCCTGTCAAAAAGTGTTAAAAGTGACCGCTGGTCAAAAACACGCTCTCTCTGCACTACTCTCCGTCTCCTCTTCACTTCGCTCTGGACCTCTTGTCCGTTCAGGGCTGTAGGCCCTCGAACCTCTCACAAGCTCCGGACCTCGTGTAACGAGTAAATTTTCTTTGTACTTTAAAGCCTGCAAGTTTAGCTTGCCGCGATAAAGTTTCCTTCACACAGCTGTTCAAAGTAGCTTACTTCTTGCCAGCCTGCCAACAAAAGGAAGTTGCCTCGCTTTTATTTTTGAAGATTTCCTGCCTGCTAAAGAGTTAGCTTGACTAAAATCTAACTTTCTCGAGCAAGTTTAAGCCAGCAACACAGCCGCTAAACCTTCTCCAGTGGACTTCGCAATAACTTTGAAAGACTCAATTTTACTCGGTGTACGACGCTGATGCTAAAAGGCTTGGCTAGTTGTGACAGTAACGAGACGCTTTTTGAATCTCCCGGGCCCACGGCAGCCCCTCTGGAGAGTGGAAACAGCAGGCCATCCTGGAGGCGACAAACGTCATCGGTTGCGACAGGGTTCCGGACAACCTCTAGACCTCTCGTCGCTAAGATCTGAGACCAATCACGACCCCCAGGGTGAGTCTAAACGTTAGTCACACAAGTTTGGCGTCTAACTGTCTAAACATAACAGCCTTGGCCTCAGAAACCGTCATCGAACCCCTTTAAACGCTCTGTAACAGCCCCTCATCTAATAATAGAGTTAATAATCAATAGGCATACTTTCTTTTGTTTCACAAAATCCTCTGAAAGTAAAGTGTTTTATCGTTCTTTGATTTACCCATTCATGTGTCAATAATTATCCCTTTGTGTCATTTCCCCTGTCATTATTCACTGTTTAAATTTTTATAATCTTTAATAAAACCCCATAAAGACATTTACTGTTTCAATGTTTAATTCATTAATTTTCGAAAAAGAGAAGAATTTACTTCCTTTAGATTAATGAGACTAGACTAAACAGTTTCTCTGGATCTGTTCAAAACTAGAGTGGTGCCCGAAAGAAATTAATATTTTGATAAGCAAAATATTAATTATTAATTTCCATAATTAATATTTATATTAATTATTAATTAATAAGACCATATTCCCTACATATTATTTTTGACGCCCCGCGTGAGCCTCGGAAGAATTTTCTTGATTAAACATTAGAATCTCTCAATATCCAAAGTCTTTACAAAATTGCTGTCCACTGAAAGCTGTGCCTTTGTTGTGCTGTTGCTTAGCAATGCGTTTAACCGCGTGCGTGTGTGTGTGTGTGTGTGTGAGAGTTGTGCTTTTGTTTGTTAAGTGTGAAGCGCTGTCGAAATTGCTAATTCAAATCGTACCAGCTGGACTGATATTATTTTGAATTACAATTAGTATTGTACGTACATTTATGGCCAGAGCATTAATCAAGTACTTGTTAAAAGTTGCTTAGAGTCTGTTACAAAGCTTAGAGACTCTGCAAATTGCATGCATGTTAAAACACGAGACAAAGTGTGTAACTTCATATGGGCCCGAGACAAAAGCTAACTACTGTGCTACGCCAGAGTTAAGTTAAAATTGTCTCTTACAAGTTGAAAAAAATTGCCGTTACACGGAATTTTATGAGAAAACTTGTCTTGCCTAAGGCTCATGAGCCTGGGTGTATTTTGAATGGATTAAAAAAAAAAAAAAACCCGTGCTATAGGCCTTCACAGACTAGCTAACTGTGAAAACCCTCCCCCTAAAAGCCACGTGGGCTGCCGTGCGTTTTGTCTAAAAACGTGGTTTGAGCCTGCTGTAAATGTGCTTGTGTTTAAAACGTGGCCTTGTACCTGCCTTGTACAAAGCGCTGCTGTGTTTAAACCGCGGGTTTAACAAGTTGTAGACGCGTCCCAAGTCAGTCTCTGACTGGAGCTAAAAACAAACTTTGCCCCGGCACCCTCAAAGGGGCGTGCCAGAGACTTCATTTCGGAAGCCAGAGACTCACGAGAGTCTCTATCGCCCCCTAGCGGAAAGAAGTGGTAAAACCACTGACTCACGAGAGTCTTTATCTCCCCCTAGCGGAAAGAAGTAGTAAAACCACAGACACAAGTTTCTACTGCCCTAGCGGAAGAGAAGTGCGAAACTTCTAAAAATCTCAGAGGAGCTCGTCTCTCTCTGGTGGTCACTCAACGGAATTACACTTTTCCTTAAAACAGTGACTAATTCAAGTTTAGAACTTAACAACTGAATAATTTAAGCTTTCATTGACACTGAAAAGCCTGATTGAATTAACATAAAAAGTGAATTACTCTGCGTTATTAACAACTACTGAACTGCTATTAAGCAGTTTTGTTTGTTGTTAATGCCTGTGTTTAACAACCTTGAATGCACAATAGGAGTTAACTAACAATTGTGACATTTTTAATGAACATTGCATCTGCTTTTGGAAAATCTTTGATGCTAACCCTGCATTTAATTTGATTGATTAATTTGTCTTGATTAACAATTTAAGACTTGTTTTGTGACTTTCCTATCTACACAGGATTTGTCAAATTGGAATGCTAATGCTAACAGCTTACTAACACTACGACAACCCTGCTGTTACGCCTGAACAGACTTAACCCTGCACTGAATTTTGTCATAGCTGTAATTTAAAGCTGATTACCTGCATGAATTGTTAGATTAAACCCACTGATTCTGCACTGTTAATTTTACAAATTAGCACTGTCAACCCTCATTAACATTCACACCACTAGGCTATTGCTACATAGTCACTGCTTAATACTAGCATAAGGTCATTTCACTCAGAAATAGACTTTATACCAACTTCCACTTCAACAATTCCTTCTTTTATTACTTTCAATCTGACTTATTTGACTTAATACCCCTTTTATTTTAATTTAATTGTAATTTTATTTTATTTTAAATAAAATAAAATGTTAACTTTAATTTTTATTCCTTCATTATTTTTTTTTATTATTTACAACTCAGATTTTCAAAAATCCTTTTACAGTCTGCTTGAGTTTTACGCGCCTTCTTCGTAACACTCTACAAGTAGTAACTCTCTCCTTGCAGTTAAAACGTAATCTAACAATAACTCACTTTCTCAGAGAAACCCCATTTCTCAACAAGTCTGACTCACAGTCTACAGGTTCTGGTAGTCCCATCAAGCTTCTGGATCACTTAGACTAGGCTCTAAATGATTTAACAGAACAGGTGCTACCCCAATATGTTGTGAGATTCAAACCACACCTCCCAACGAGCTAGATTCAGTTCTTAGCTCCTTGATTAGCATTGCGCTAACCTATAAGCCAAAAGACAAGGATCTAACTAAGCTGTTAGGTCAAATGGCTACTGTTATGCGCGCGCAGCAGAAACACGCTGAGGATCTCCTGGCACGCAGCCACGAGAAAATCCAGGTCCAGAAACAGGACCTCGCCCGCTTCCAACGCGATATCAAGACATTGAATCAGGAACTCCAGCTGACCCAAGGAGCCCTGGAGAATTCTGAAAAACAGAACCAAGAGTTACAAACTCTTGCACAAACACTCCAAAGACAGAACCTGACTTTGAGGAGTTACACACCAAACTCCAGATAACTGAGGGGACCCTCAGTGACCTAAGGAACGAGCTGAGCGAAACAAGGTCTGCTCGTGACCTAGCAGAACTGCAGCTCAGTGACCATCGCAATGAGCACGACGCTATGCGAGAGGAACTCATCAAAGCAGGCAAAGTGCACAGCTGTCCGCGAATATGCTGGCACAGGAAGCTCGGCGGAGAGAGTCCCTGAGTGCACGGGTAGAGGCCCTCACTCAACAAGGTGACTTAGACCGCCAGCTTATTGAACAACTTCAGGCGTGCTTAACAGAAGCCGCCCAGATACAACCAGGTAACAAAACAGAGTTTAAAAGCACTCCGAACCAAGTGCTGGTTACACCGCATACCAACCTGTTAAACCAAAGGAAAACTCCCAGGAGGGAGCTACCTCACTAACTAATCTGATTTCTCGACCCTACCGCTCGCTTGGACGCAACGGAAAGAGGACCAACCGTGCCGAGAGCCCGGCCGTCTTTCCGCGAGCTTCCACAGGTAGGCATTCGGATTACTTCGCACTACCAAAAGGTAGGCAATCGGACTTTGTCCCACAACCAGCTTTGAAACAGAGACATCTGGACTACGGTCCCACTAACAGAGACTTTGACAAAATTGCGTCATATCACTCGCTTTGAGCCCCATCAAGGAGCGTCTTATGGCGTGAGTGCTTATCTTCGCGACATTGAATTCTACCTACAAAGAATACCCAATGTTACTGCTGCGGACAAAATCTTTCTGATAAAACTAACATCAAGCAGAGATGTTAGTAGCTTCATCGAACATCAACCTCCTGAGGTCCAAGCTGACTTTGATCTCCTTAGTCAGTCTCTCATGGTGGAATTCTCAGACGTTACGGTAAATGTGGGTCTGACTGCCGCCCTAATGATCAAACAGGCACGGCCAGAGTCCCCACAGCTATACTATCATCGGCTACGCAAAGCTTATTTCGGTCCACTCAATGAACCAAACATGGAGGAGGATAAAAACTTCAAAGCCCTCTTTGTGCAAAACCTCCATCCAACTACCAGCCATCATCTTGGCGTTTCTGCATGCCCACAAACGCAGACCAGCCACCAACTTCGCGAGCTTGCAATGCGGGCATTCACTAAACAGAGGCTGAGGCAGACAAAACGTCAAAAGCCAGACACTCTTGTCACCGTAGATCGGAGCCTAGCGCTCGAAGGAGCGCCGACCTCCAATCCAAATGGCCCAGGAGCCTCCCGCTTTCCAGACAGGAAAGAGGGACCTCGACCACACAAAAGAGAGCCGGGTCCACACCCGACCTGGCCTGAACGTAAGTTCAAAGACCAGGGCCCTCAATGGAGACCTCGGTTCGAAAATAAATTTCGAACCAATCCAAACCGTAACCAAAGGGGGTCCTATCAAAACCGCGACGACAGGAGAAACCATTATCGTCTGTCCCAAGACCAACGATCATCAGGTAGCTCACCTGTCAAACGACAAAATCATCACGAGACCGAGCCCCTGAAACTGACTGATCGCGATAGCAAAGGAGTCTGACTACAGAGGAGGCTCGGGCCATAGAACGCATACTCAAGCGAATGCGCGAAAAGTCCAAGGACAAGGCTGATCTGTATACGGTGGAGGCCTCTAAGGCCCCGATTCAGACACAGTCACAACCGATCCAAGTCGACTTAACACGCAACGAAAATACAGAGTCTACTGAAGGGAATGAACATCTCCCAGACCTGTACCTAGGCTCTGACGATCCAGAGCCACTCAATGACATTGTCCAGGACCCTAGCATGGACAACACGGAGGGAAGTGATCCAGATCACAAATACCTCAGTCCGTCTAGCGCCGTCCAAGTGAACCCAAACATCGGGCTGTGCCATGACCACGCCACGACTATCGAATGTGAAACACCCTTTCACCAATTTCTGGGTCACCTAACTGAAAAGGGAGTAGCTCGAAAGCTTTATCTCTCTGTCTTGTTAGAAGACCACTTGACGCACAAAGCACTTCTCGACACAGCCGCTGACATCAGCCTAATTTCAGGCAACCTGTTCAGATCACTCCAGGCTATAGCGAGAAGATCCCACAGGGACTTGAAGTCCCACCCGTGCTCTTTAGAAATAAGGCCTTACTCTGATGATCGGACGATCATCAACAAGGTAGCCTTAGTCCAACTGACCATTGGACCCATGACACTGATACACCCAGTGTACGTGTCCCACCTTGACAATGTCCCACTTCTGATTGGAAAAGACATCCTCAATCGCTTCGAACCACTGATCAACTTCAAGCAGCTGAAGATTTGGGCCCAAGTGCGAGAACCACTTCCAATCTTACTGAATGAATCTCAGTGCTATGCGATTGATAGGGAATCACCAATCGGCAGGGTAGCCACCGACATCGCTGGTACAACAACCATGCAACCTCGGTGCGAACCAAACCCCTTTACATTGCGTGACAACTTCCTATGCACGCTGAAGGACCCATTAGCGATGACACCCCAGATTGTCAATGGCATCTCACTGGAAGCAACTCCAGTCGACAATGTCGTGATGGCCTTATGGGCTGACAAATCTGCCATCAGCCAGGAGCTGTTTAACACTCTAACGCAGATAAACCCGTGCCTGACCTTTAATAAAGAAGCGCACTAGGTTCCCTGCTAACCCCACACCGACTCATGCGTTAACCGCCATCGGTCTATGCTCTGCCATCGTACGATGGAACAAAAGAGAACTGACCCACACGTTTGCTGTCATCCCTAATCTCTCACATTCAGTGTACATTGGGGCTGACATGCTAGTCAGACTCGACGCACAAGTCGACACCATTAACAACGTTCTCTGGTCCCTGACTGGAGTACGTAAAGAATCACTTTCACTGACCAAAGGAAACTTGAGATCGGTCAAACGATCCCGGCGTGTGTCAGGTAAGTAACGACTGCCATCTCACGATACCGCCGCGTAACATCATGGACATACGTCTGAAAGCGTTTCCAGGACAAAAAGTTAACTCTTCACAAGCGTTCTTCCAACCGTCGCCTCTGTTCGTTGAGTTAGGCTTGTCTGTCCAGGCAACACCATCGGTCTATGCTCTGCCATCGTACAATGGAACAAAAGAGAACTGACCCACACGTTTGCTGTCATCCCTAATCTCTCACATTCAGTGTACATTGGGGCTGACATGCTAGTCAGACTCGACGCACAAGTCGACACCATTAACAACGTTCTCTGGTCCCTGACTGGAGTACGTAAAGAATCACTTTCACTGACCAAAGGAAACTTGAGATCGGGTCAAACGATCCCCGACGTGTGTCAGGTAAGTAACGACTGCCATCTCACGATACCGCCGCGTAACATCATGGACATACGTCTGAAAGCGTTTCCAGGACAACAAGTTAACTCTTCACAAGCCGTTCTTCCAACCGTCGCCTCTGTTCGTTCGTTGAGTTAGGCTTGTCTGTCCAGGCAACACCCCTGGTCGAGCTCGACTCTCGATCAACACACGTGCTAGTGCAGAATCCTACTGCCAATAGCATTCTCGTCCCAAAGGCCACACCTTTAGGTTGGCTGATTGACACTAGGTTCCATGACTGTGAACTCAGAATCCCAGTCATAGGATCGTATGCCACACTCACTCGCGACTGAACAACAGGAGACCGGAGTTGTCTACACAAAACCTTCCGGAGCAATCGCCATATACCCCTCACTTGTGGTCGATACCGACACTATCTGCAGGGTCGATCTGGCTGATGCTGAGGTAATGGTTGTACAGACAGGCTCCCTGCTCTCCCTCGATACAGACAAAGACCTGAACGATCAGGCAGACCTCATGGCAAAACAAGGGGCTCTAGACAAAGCTCTCTGGCAATTCCAGCCAGAAACCTCGTCACGATCGACCCTTCCCACCCAACCCACCCATTCTGTCTGTCTGGTTACCCGATCTAAGGCAACCGCGCGGTGCCTCGGCTCTGACCCCTGCAGACCCATCAACTTCCTTTCTTTCTTTCACTGGTTCCGGCCTCGTTGCCCTTCAAGCAGCGGACTCGGCAATCCACAAACTTATGCTTTACCTTTCAGACCCGATGTCTAACCCCATCGTAGACACTGACTTTTCCTCCGACGCATATCTTACAAAGCTATGGGCGGTGCGCTCAACTCCACCTGCGTCATGGCTTGCTTGTTCACGTCTCTGACACCCTCACTTCACCTGCGTTCGTAGGGCCTCAGAGCCTAAGGGGGGTCATGCTAACGCACGCACATGACGCTCCTTTAGCAGGCCACAGAGGTGTCCGCGCAACACATCAGGCACTTCAACAAGTGGCATACTGGCCACACATGCAAATGGCCGTGGCAGAATACATCAAAGGCTGCCTAGTATGCTGCCAATCTCAACCGACAAGACCACTCCATCGTGCACCCTTACAAAGAAGGGGCATTTCTTTCCGTGGTCTGACCTCCAAATCGATTGGATGGGACCCTGACTAAATCAACAAGGGGCAACAAATACATCCTAATGGTCACCTGTGCCTTCACTAAATGGGTGGAAGGACTTCCAGCCCCAAACGACGGCACAGACCACAGCCTTTCTACTCATGAACCACGTGTTCTCCAGATTCGGCTTACCCTGTAAGGTCGATTCTGACCCTTGGGACTCACTTCACCGCCGAGGTGATGGGACAACTGTGGCAAACCATGGGCAAAATTCCACGTCAGCCACCACCCCCAGTCCTCAGGCCAAGTAGAAAGAGCAAACCGACGGTGATCGACATCCTAAAGAAATATGTTGCATCTAATCACCGAGACTGGGACGTCAAACTGCACTTGGTCCTGATGGCTATCAGAGCCACGGCACACACGGCGACCGGAGTCTCCCCGTTTGAGCTCATGACCGGTAGGCAGATGATGCTTCCCCTACACTTACTGTATCAGCCAGGAGAGGCTAACATCGCTACGGCCTATACCACACACCAGTACATGGCTGATCTCCAGGCACACCTGAGAATCACCTTCGCCTTTGCCCAGGAAAAACTAGGCAAAAGGGCAGAAGGACGTAAGGTCTATTATGACCAAAAGTCATCTAGGGACGAACTACAGGTGGGAGACAAAGTGTGGTACTACATGTTCAGCCAACTCACTGGACAAACAAGAGGTGGTACCAACCGACTAACGCTGAAATTCCTCCCGCGTTGGGCGGACCGTACACCATTGTCAACAAACTATCCCCGGTGGTGTATCAGATAAGGATCACCAAAGGAGAAAGGAACCCACTCTCAAGTGGATACACTGCAACCAGATAAAGTTGCACAAAACCCCATGGGATCTACAGGGGACGTTCACGCTCCCAAGTAGTCTTAAACGGATCCCTTAGCTCGCAGTAACCACTAACAACTAACCTCTAACCTCTAACTCTGATTTCCTAACTCTTTTCACCTTTCAGTGGTAACTGTGAGTAATTCAATAACTGTAACTGATAACTCTGGTTTTCCCTGTCAATGAATCAATTCTCGTTGCAACCGCCGCTGTGTGTACCTTGCGTAACCTCGGTGCTCACATACCGAAATACCGCTAACATTTCCACTGTAATAGACAAGTCTCGGAGTAACAGCAGCAACTCCAAACGTTTAAAAAAAAACGTTGAAAGACACTGTGTCAGTGGAAAACACTCACAGTGAGACTCTAAAACCAACCAAACCAAACTGTAGACCATACACACACTCAAATGGTCGCCTTGCTGATAAATGACACGCTCATAGACATCAGCTCCTCAGTGGACAGCCGAGCAATGAGAAGAATTCTTTGAAGGATCACGCATAACCATTATGTCCCTTACATAATCACTATGTATATCCTTGTCCCTAAATGCATGCAAAGTCCCTCCAAGTTATGATCCTCCTAACATATTTTCTTTTATTATAAACACCTCCCTAAACTTTAAACAAACTAAATGAGACAGCTCTCTCATTTCTTTATTTCACAATAAGTCCTTCTTTAAGTGATAAACTTAATCTATCTCCATTAGCAACGGATATAATACAAACCAAGTAAAGCCCCTTTACACTTGTATACTTTTCCTTAATCACGTTTGCATCATTACACCTGTTATGACGCCAAACTATGTGTTTAACGTGTGGCTTACTCCCTGGTCTGCAAGGATGTCGACACGGAAACTTGTGAAACCAGCTTCGTCGAAGGGGGACTGTAGCAGATCAGCCTCCAGAACGCCACACGGATTATAACATTTGTTTAATCACTTACAGACCTCCAAACTGTTTCACTAAGGGTCTTCAAGATTAACAACTGTTGTTTCACCATCGGCCTCCAGAGACAGGCCGTGAATGTAAATCTTGAGAAGAAGACATGCTAACCCCGTTTTCTTTCAGATAAAAGGACACCAACGTGTTTTGCCAAGGACAGGAAACTTATTAATGACTTTGTTTTGCTTTTATAAGAATTGGAACGTTCTACCCAGCACCGTGTCAAAGGTGACACATGGAACATCACAGACTGCTAGGCGCCATGTCCAAAAGCCGTAAATCCTGTAGATAAGGTGTCCATCCAGCTTTCTCAAGAACACTTTATTCTAATCCTGATTGACAGTTGAAAATGTCTTTGATCATAGTTGTTCGGGCATGGTCAAACACTACCCCCTTTTGGTTTAACTGGACAAATGACTCTGCACTCAAGAAGGACATTTGGTGTTATTTCATTAAAGGACATTTTGTTATTTTATTACTTAGAAAGATTGTGAATGTACTAACAATTATACTGTTTGTTTCCAGGATGCAGAGTTTTACAAGTCAACTAATTCCTTCCATTCCTACAGAGTTACGTTTTATGTTAATAAAATGTAATGAATATATGTTTTTATAATAAGTCTGACAAATGTTTCTTTGCATAATCCTGCAAGTACGAATAAGTTTGTGTGTTTTACTTAAAACCAAGGAAAATAGGGTGAAACAAAAGGAATGTTTAAGACTTAGTTTAAACATTTAAACTCCCCCCCAAAGCAATGCCTTCCTCCGTAAGACACACCCTGTCAAAAAGTGTTAAAAGTGACCGCTGGTCAAAAACACGCTCTCTCTGCACTACTCTCCGTCTCCTCTTCACTTCGCACTGGACCTCTTGTCCGTTCAGGGCCGTAGGCCTCGAACCTCTCACAAGCTCCGGACCTCGTGTAACGAGTAAATTTTCTTTGTACTTTAAAGCCTGCAAGTTTAGCTTGCCGCGATAAAGTTTCCTTCACACAGCTGTTCAAAGTAGCTTACTTCCTGCCAGCCTGCCAACAAAAGGAAGTTGCCTCGCTTTTATTTTTGAAGATTTCCTGCCTGCTAAAGAGTTAGCTTGACTAAAATCTAACTTTCTCGAGCAAGTTTAAGCCAGCAACACAGCCGCTAAACCTTCTCCAGTGGACTTCGCAATAACTTTGAAAGACTCAATTTTACTCGGTGTACGACGCTGATGCTAAAAGGCTTGGCTAGTTGTGACAGTAACGAGATGCTTTTGAATCTCCGGGCCCACGGCAGCCCCTCTGGAGAGTGGAAACAGCAGGCCATCCTGGAGGCGACAAAGCGTCATCGGTTGCGACAGGGTTCGGACAACCTCTAGACCTCTCGTCGCTAAGATCTGAGACCAATCACGACCCCAGGGTGAGTCTAAACGTTAGTTACACAAGTTTGGCGTCTAACTGTCTAAACATAACAGCCTTGGCCTCAGAAACCGTCATCGAACCCCTTTAAGCGCTCCGTAACAGCCCCTTATCTAATAATAGAGTTAATAATCAATAGGCCTACTTTCTTTTGTTTCACAAAATCCTCTGAAAGTAAAGTGTTTTATCGTTCTTTGATTTACCCATTCATGTGTCAATAATTATCCCTTTGTGTCATTTCCCCTGTCATTATTCACTGTTTAAATTTTTATAATCTTTAATAAAACCCCATAAAGACATTTACTGTTTCAATGTTTAATTCATTAATTTTCAAAACGAGAAGAATTTACTTCCTTTAGATTAATGAGACTAGACTAAACAGTTTCTCTGGATCTGTTCAAAACTAGAGTGGTGCCCGAAAGAAATTAATATTTTGATAAGCAAAATATTAATTATTAATTTTCATAATTAATATTCATATTAATTATTAATTAATAAGACCATATTCCTACAGTCTACAGTCTGTTCTTCTGCACATCTACAGTCTGTTCTAACTGCACATCCACAGTCTGTTCTAATGTAAGTCTACAATCTGTACTACTGCTCATCTATACTCTGTTCTACTGCACGTCTACAGTCTGTTCTTATAACGTCTACAGTCTGTTATACTACACATCTACAGTCTCTACTACTGCACTTCTAAAGTCTGTTCTAATGCACATCTACAGTCTGTTCTAATGCTCGTCCACAGTCTGTACTACTGCATCTCTAGAGTCTATTCTTCTGCACATTGTCAGTCTCTTCTACTGGGCGTTTACAGTCTGTTCTAATGCTCGTCTACAGTCTTTACACGAGCATTAGAACAGACTGTACATGAGTATTAGAAAAGACTGTAGACATGCTTTAGAACAGAGTGTAGAGGTCCAGTAGTACAGACTCTAGACGACCATTAGAACAAACTGTAGATGTGCAGTAGAACAGACTATAGAAGTACAGTAATACAGAAAGTTGACAATTATTAAAAGAGACGGTAGACGTGCAGTAGAACAGACTCTAGACAATAATTAGAACAGACTGTAGACATCCAGTAGAACAGACTGTAGATGTGCATTAGAGGAGACAGTAGACGTTTATTAAAACAGACTATAGTCATGCAGTAGAACAGACTGTAGAAGTACAATAGAACAGAATGTAGAGGTGCAGTTGAAGAGACTGTAGACATGCAGTTGAACATACTTCAGAGCAGCAGTAGTACAGACTCTAGATTGGCTTTAGAACAGACTGTAGACAAGCATTAGAACAGACTGTAAACGTCCAGTAGAACAGACTGACAATGTGCAGAAGAATAGACTGTAGAGATGCACTAGTACAGACTGTAAACACGCATTAGAACAGACTGTATATGAGTATTAGAAAACACTCTAGACATGCTTTAGAACAGACTGTAGAGGTGCAGTAGTTCAGACTATAGACTAGCATTAGAACAGACTATATATGAGTATTAGAAAATACTCTAGACATGCTTTAGAACAGACTGTAGAGGTGCAGTTGTTCAGACTATAGACGAGCATTAGAACAGACTGTAGATGTGCAGTAGAAGAGACTGTAGAGCTGCAGTATTATAGACTGTCGACAATTATTAGAAGGACTGTAGACGTGCAGTAGAGCGGACTGTAGACAATTATTAGAACAGACTGTAGACTTGCAGTAGAACAGACTGATGATGCTGCAGAAGAATAGACTTTAAAGGTGCATTACTACAGACTGTACACGAGAAATAGAACAGACTGTATATGAGTATTAGAATAGACTGTAGACATGATTTTAGAACAGACTGTAGAGGTGCAGTAGTACAGACTCTAGACAAGTAGTAGTTCAGACTGTCGACTTGCATTAGAACAGACTGTAGATGTGCATTAGAACAGACTGTAGATGTACAATAGAACAGACTGTAGAGGTGCAGTTCAACAGACTGTAGACGTGCAGTTGAACAGTCTTCAGAGCAGCAGTAGTACAGACTCTAGATTGGCTGTAGAACAGACTGTAGACGATCATTAGAATAGACTGTAAACGTCTAGTAGAACAGACTGTCAATGTGCAGAATAATAGATTCTAGAGGTGCAGTAGTACAGACTGTAGATGAGCATTAGATCAGACTGTATATGAGTATTAGAAAACACTGTAGACATGCTTTAGAACAGACTGTAGAGGTCTAGTTGTACAAACTGTAGACGAGCATTAGAACAGACTGTAGAGGAACAGTAGAACAAACTGTAGAGGTCGAGTAGTAAAGACTGTTATTGGGTAATAGAACAGACGATATTCGAGCAATAGAACAGACTATAGATGTGCAGTAGTATACACTGTAAGAAGTAGTAGTACAGAATGTAGACAATTATTAGAACAGACAGAAGACGTGCAATAGAAAAGACTGTAGACGAGCATTAGAACAGACTGTAAGCGTACAGTAGAACAGACTGACGATGTGCAGAAGAATAGACTGTAGTGGTGCAGTAGTACAGACTGTAGACGAGCATTAGAACAGACTGTATATGAGTATTAGAAAACACTGTAGACATGCTTTACAACAGACTGTAGAGGTGCCGTAGTTGACTATAGATGAGCATTAGAACAGACTGTATATGAGTATTAGAAAACACTAATAGAAATGCTTTACAACAGACTGTAGAGGTGCAGTAGAACAGACTGTAGACGTGCAGTAGAACAGACTGTAGTTGAGCAGTAGTACATACTGTATACTTGCATAGGAACAGACTGTAAATGTGCATTAGAACAGACTGTAGATGTGCAGTAAAACAGACTGTAGACTTGCAATAGAGCAGACTGAAGACGTGCAGTAGAACAGACTTAAGATGCGCTGTAGAACAGACTGTAAACATGAAGTAGAACAGACTGTAGACATGCATTAGAACAGACTGTAGATGTGCATTAGAACAGACTGTAGATGTGCAGTAAAACAGACCGTAGTTATGCAGTAGAACAGACTGCATTAGAGCAATAGTACAGACTGTAAACTGGCATTAGAACAGACTGTAGAGGTGCAGTTGTACAGACTGTAGATGTGCAGTAAAACAAACTGTAGATGAGCAGTAGTACAGACTGTAGACTTGCATTAGAACAGACTGTAGATGTCAAGTTCTGTGTGTTTTTAACTGACTACAGCTCTGCCCAAACTTAAAAACTGCTTTATCTCTGATGAATGCAAAGGACAACTCAAAACTGTTCTTTCTTTTTCTTTTTTTCCTAAAGATGATCGGGTGGAACAGAATAGGTTGATAACCTTTAAAATACACAAACCAAAGCAGAAATTAGTTGCAAATAAATCACAAATAACTCAATACCACTTCCTCAAATAGTAAATGTCAAACCAAACAGTCATTTTAATTAACCTATGGTCTCTAATTAAACTTATATAATTTAAACAATACACATGCTTAGAGTAATGTTCACATAAAGTATTCACTATTTGATTTAAATTGGACATTACAACCAAGCAAACAAAATCATACAAAAGTCTTAACTCAACACAAACAAACACACAGTCCACTTTTGTCCTACCAGTTGTGTCCTTGGATAATCAGGAGCTGTGGTCAAAGTTTCTTTTCCTCAGGAACAAGTGAGATGGCCAACTGGGCTTTTACCAAACATTTCAACTGCCATGCACTCTGTGTGTGCGCTGGTAATTATGGTCCCAAGAGCACTTCCTGGAAGTTGGTTCCATAACCTTTTGATGCGCGGTTGCCCACTGCAGTTTGGGAGTGCTCTTAGTAATTTGAGTAAAAATAGGCTGAGTGCTCAGGACAACTTGTACCTTGAATTGACATAACAGTAGATGTGCAGTAAAACAGACTGTAAACGTGCAGTAAAACAGACTGCAGTAGAGCAGAGGTACAGACTGTAAACTGGCATTAGAACAGACTGTTGAGATGCAGTTGAACAGACAGTAGGCGTGCAGTTGAACAGACTGTAGATGTGCATTGGAACAGACTAAAGGCGTACAATAGAACAGACTGTAGGCGAGCAGTAGAACACACTAAAGACCTGCATTAGAACAGGCGGTGGGCGAGCATTAGAACAGACTGTAAAGTCAGTAGAACAGACTAACAATTAGAACAGATGTGCAGAAAAACAGACTGTAGACGTGCAGTAAAATAAACTGCAGTAGAGCAGTAGTAAAGACTGTAAACTGGCATTAGAACAGACTGTAGACATGCAGTAGACAGACTGTAGATGTGCAGTAGAACAAACTGTTGAGGTGCAGTAATACAGACTGCAAACAGGCATTATACAGACTGTAGAAGTGCAGTAGAACAGACTGTAGATGTGCAGTAGAACAGACT
>JALDNG010001884.1:0-47211 GCA_024349245.1 Neodontobutis hainanensis | reverse complement strand
CATTGGGCATGTGCGCACCCCTAAACACAGCCTGCCAGAGGGTGCTCTTGATTTATTCTTCTGGGATGTTTCAGTTTTCACATTCAATCAACATACAATTATGGAGTTTAAATTATGGCGTTTTCAACGGGACATTAAAGGAATAAGTTAGCCTAACAAAATTCTTCACATTCATGTGACTGGCTGATTTTGCTTGGCCGAGCAGTTTGGGAGTAAAAATGAATGGCTATATGCTCAGAATGTAATGCTTGGTTGTACTCTATGCCATGATGAAAAGGATCTTGGTTTGATGTCATCAGCTGGGCAGAAGGAAAGATTGTATTTGGTATTACAAGGGATGCCATGCTGTTGTTGCTTTTTAAAAAAAGTACATGAGCACAGAAACTCTGCTGCACACAATGAAGCAGTTAAAATTTTGGAGACAAAAAAGAAAAGTATTCTCCTTATTATGAAGGCTACCAATCAGGAGTTTGCATTTGAGACCACAGCGAGGGTTTCCAGAACAGCTTATTATGCGGCCAAACAACAAATCTTTAACAAACTTTGAAAGTTTGATTGAACTTAGGCTGTGTTGTGCATATCAAAACTGTAAGTGTTTATGTCACCGGGGGGCCCTGCGGAAAGGGGCCAGGTTCGTTCTGATCACCAAACTAGGTACCACAAAGAATGCGAGGGGACCGAGCTTGGAATAAAACAACAGTTTATTAAAACAAAGTTAAAAAGAGTCCAAGTTATATCCAATAAAAAGGCCTGGATAAATAAGTTAAAAAGGGGAAAGGCTATAACTAATAAAAGAAAGAGTCACAAAGTAGTGGGTTGTCGGCAGTCTGTAGAAGGAGATGGCAGGGATTATTCCTGGTCTCCAGCCGTCCTTCAATGCCCTCCCGGCGGTCCTGGCTGGCTTCGAATTCCCAGTCCTTCGTTCACTGCTTTAATTGGCTAAAACACAAATACAACATCTGGTTCAACCGACGCTCTAAAAACACAGATAAAACCCACAGCACACAGCGTTATTCGGGACACGTCCCTTTACTTATCGCTTATGAGCGTTGTACACGGTCTCTCCCCAGGGATCTGTCGCTTCGGAGTTCCGTCTCCCTCTCTCTCCTCCGCTTCTTCTGCCGTTTCTCTCCCTTTTCAGCAGTCCATCGATTCCCGCCGGAGTTCCTCGACCGTACCAGTCCCTGGCTCTCTTCTGGTCGCGGGTCACCCCAGGCCTCCTCGTCGGCCCCTCGCTTCCCGACCTACCAGTCACGCCTCCGGGTCCCCTGGCCTCGGTCTCTCTCGGAATCCTCCCGACGCGGCTTCCATCCGACTCCGTCTTCGTCCACCTGCCCTCTCCATTGCCGGGCGCAGTCCTCGTCCCGCCCCAGTCCTCGTCTTGGCTCTCCGGTCTCAGGGGCTCCAGGCTTCCTTTTCAGCCCTCCGCTCGCCCGACCGGTCGCCTAGGCTCTCCGGTCTCAGGGGTCCAGGCTTCTTCCTCAGCCCTCCGCACTCGCCCGACCGGTTGCCGTCTCTTGGGTCCACTGGGCTCAGGTCGAGCGGTCCTCCCGGCTTCCATCCGACTCCGTCATCGTCCACCTGCCTCTCCACTACCGGCGCAGTCCTCGTCCGTCCCAGTCCTCGTCTTGGCTCTCCGGTCTCAGGGGCTCCAGGCTTCCTTTTCAGCCCTCCGCACTCGCCCGACCGGTCGCCTAGGCTCTCCGGTCTCAGGGGGGGTCCAGGCTTCTTCCTCAGCCCTCCGCACTCGCCCGACCGGTTGCCGTCTCTTGGGTTCACTGGGCTCAGGTCACGAGCGGTCCTCCCGGCTTCCTTCTTCCCTGCCCGGCGTCCGCCAGGGCCCATCTCTCCTCGTCCGGCGGTCTTTCCCCGTCCGCTCTGTCGTGTCCCTCTTCCTCTCTGTCCTGTGTCTGCCCTTCTGTGTCTGTCTGTGTGTCCCCTTTTAAACTAAACAATGAGAATCCTCATTGGTCCCTGTGATTCCCCAGGTGTGCCGGCGCTCCTCATCAATGATTAGCCCGACGTCACCTGCCTTAAAGGGCCACACACCGCCGAACACAGGGAATTTGGGGACACGCGACATTTTCCCCCACCTTTGTCCTTGGTCGTCCCGGCCAAGTAGACCCGATACCTTCTGGGTCGGGTGCCATAAGATTAGCATTAGCCTAATGGCCGAACTACTGCTCGGTCCCACTCGCTCCATTTCTCTGTGGTACTGGTGATCCTGTCAACTACGCCAAAAACTGTCACCGGGGGGCCCTGCGGAAAGGGGCCAGGTTCGTTCTGATCACCAAACTAGGTACCACAAAGAATGCGAGGGACCGAGCTTGGAATAAAACAACAGTTTATTAAAACAAAGTTAAAAAGAGTCCAAGTTATATCCAATAAAAAGGCCTGGATAAATAAGTTAAAAAGGGGAAAGGCTATAACTAATAAAAGAAAGAGTCACAAAGTAGTGGGTTGTCGGCAGTCTGTAGAAGGAGATGGCAGGGATTATTCCTGGTCTCCAGCCGTCCTTCAATGCCCTCCCGGCGGTCCTGGCTGGCTTCCCAGTCCTTCGCTCACTGCTTTAATTGGCTAAAACACAAATACAACATCTGGTTCAACCGACGCTCTAAAAACACAGATAAAACCCACAGCACACAGCGTTATTCGGGACACGTCCCTTTACTTATCGTTTATGAGCGTTGTACACGGTCTCTCCCCAGGGATCTGTCGCTTCGGAGTTCCGTCTCCCTCTCTCCTCCGCTTCTTCTGCCGTTTCTCTCCCTTTTCAGCAGTCCATCGATTCCCGCCGGAGTTCCTCGACCGTACCAGTCCCTGGCTCTCTTTCTGGTCGCGGGTCACCCCAGGCCTCCTCGTCGGCCCCTCGCTTCCCGACCTACCAGTCACGCCTCCGGGTCCCCTGGCCTCGGGTCTCTCTCGGAATCCTCCCGACGCGGCTTCCATCCGACTCCGTCTTCGTCCACCTGCCCTCTCCATTGCCGGCGCAGTCCTCCTCGTCCGTCCCAGTCCTCGCCTTGGCTCTCCGGTCTCAGGGGCTCCAGGCTTCCTTTTCAGCCCTCCCTCGCCCGACCGGTCGCCTAGGCTCTCCGGTCTCAGGGGGGGTCCAGGCTTCTTCCTCAGCCCTCCGCACTCGCCCGACCGGTTGCCGTCTCTTGGGTCCACTGGGCTCAGGTCACGAGCGGTCCTCCCGGCTTCCATCCGACTCCGTCATCGTCCACCTGCCCTCTCCACTACCGGCGCAGTCCTCGTCCGTCCCAGTCCTCGTCTTGGCTCTCCGGTCTCAGGGCTCCAGGCTTCCTTTTCAGCCCTCCGCTTTCGCCCGACCGGTCGCCTAGGCTCTCCGGTCTCAGGGGTCCAGGCTTCTTCCTCAGCCCTCCGCACTCGCCCGACCGGTTGCCGTCTCTTGGGTTCACTGGGCTCAGGTCACGAGCGGTCCTCCCGGCTTCCTTCTTCCCTGCCCGGCGTCCGCCAGGCCCATCTCTCCTCGTCCGGCGGTCTTTCCCGTCCGCTCTGTCGTGTCCCTCTTCCTCTCTGTCCTGTGTCTGCCCTTCTGTGTCTGTCTGTGTGTCCCTTTAAACTAAACAATGAGAATCCTCATTGGTCCCTGTGATTCCCCAGGTGTGCCGGCGCTCCTCATCAATGATTAGCCCGACGTCACCTGCCTTAAAGGGCCACACACCTCGCCGAACACAGGGAATTTGGGGACACCGCGACATTTTCCCCACCTTTGTCCTTGGTCGTCGGCCAAGTAGACCCGATACCTTCTGGGTCGGGTGCCATAAGATTAGCATTAGCCTAATGGCCGAACTACTGCTCGGTCCCACTCGCTCCATTTCTCTGTGGTACTGGTGATCCTGTCAACTACGCCAAAAACTGTCACCGGGGCCCTGCGGAAAGGGGCCAGGTTCGTTCTGATCACCAAACTAGGTACCACAAAGAATGCGAGGGACCGAGCTTGGAATAAAACAACAGTTTATTAAAACAAAGTTAAAAAGAGTCCAAGTTATATCCAATAAAAGGCCTGGATAAATAAGTTAAAAGGGGAAAGGCTATAACTAATAAAAGAAAGAGTCACAAAGTAGTGGGTTGTCGGCAGTCTGTAGAAGGAGATGGCAGGGATTATTCCTGGTCTCCAGTCCTTCAATGCCCTCCCGGCGGTCCTGGCTGGCAATTCCCAGTCCTTCGTTCACTGCTTTAATTGGCTAAAACACAAATACAACATCTGGTTCAACCGACGCTCTAAAAACACAGATAAAACCCACAGCACACAGCGTTATTCGGGACACGTCCCTTTACTTATCGCTTATGAGCGTTGTACACGGTCTCTCCCCAGGATCTGTCGCTTCCGGAGTTCCGTCTCCTCTCTCTCCTCCGCTTCTTCTGCCGTTTCTCTCCCTTTTCAGCAGTCCATCGATTCCCGCCGGAGTTCCTCGACCGTACCAGTCCCTGGCTCTCTTTCTGGTCGCGGGTCACCCCAGGCCTCCTCGTCGGCCTCGCTTCCCGACCTACCAGTCACGCCTCCGGGTCCCCTGGCCTCGGGTCTCTCTCGGAATCCTCCCGACGCGGCTTCCATCCGACTCCGTCTTCGTCCACCTGCCCTCTCCATTGCCGGCGCAGTCGTCCGTCCCAGTCCCTCGTCTTGGCTCTCCGGTCTCAGGGCTCCAGGCTTCCTTTTCAGCCCTCCGCACTCGCCCGACCGGTCGCCTAGGCTCTCCGGTCTCAGGGGTCCAGGCTTCTTCCTCAGCCCTCCGCACTCGCCCGACCGGTTGCCGTCTCTTGGGTCCACTGGGCTCAGGTCACGGCGGTCCTCCCGGCTTCCATCCGACTCCGTCATCGTCCACCTGCCCTCTCCACTACCGGCGCAGTCCTCGTCCGTCCCAGTCCCTCGTCTTGGCTCTCCGGTCTCAGGGGCTCCAGGCTTCCTTTTCAGCCCTCCGCGCGCCCGACCGGTCGCCTAGGCTCTCCGGTCTCAGGGGGGGTCCAGGCTTCTTCCTCAGCCCTCCGCACTCGCCCGACCGGTTGCCGTCTCTTGGGTTCACTGGGCTCAGGTCACGAGCGGTCCTCCCGGCTTCCTTCTTCCCTGCCCGGCGTCCGCCAGGGCCCATCTCTCCTCGTCCGGCGGTCTTTTCCCGTCCGCTCTGTCGTGTCCCTCTTCCTCTCTGTCCTGTGTCTGCCCTTCTGTGTCTGTCTGTGTGTCCCCTTTTAAACTAAACAATGAGAATCCTCATTGGTCCCTGTGATTCCCCAGGTGTGCCGGCGCTCCTCATCAATGATTAGCCCGACGTCACCTGCCTTAAAGGGCCACACACCCTCGCCGGAACACAGGGAATTTGGGGACACCGCGACATTTATATTATTGATCATGTGTCTTCACAGATGAAAAATTAACTTTTAAAGAAAATAATTGAAAATAGGAGCAAGATAACTGTTTTGGCGGATGAATCAACCAGTGTAGGGAACAAATCAACACTAATTGTGTTTTTAAAGGCTAATGTTGATGGATACATGGAGCACACTGCCTTTCCATTGGACCTTGTTGAGCTGGGCAGTCTGTGTGCTGCTCACATTAAAGAAAGACTTTTGAGTTGTCTGCTCATAAATGCATTTTCTACTGAGTTGCCGCAGGAAGTCTTTATAAGATTTAGTAAATGATGGGACCATTGTCATGATAGGAGTAAAGTCAGGTGTTGGAAAGCTACTTATTCACTGCGGTTTGGCAGACTTATCCAGCATTAGCGCAGCATTTCCAAGAGGCATCAGAGGATAGTACCAGGGTCAGCAAAGAAAGAGCTAAATTCAGTGGGCTGCTATCTAAGCTGTGCTCTGTTAACTTCTTGAAAAGTTTTGCAATAATGGCAGAGGTTCTGACTGAACTAAAGAACTTGTGAGAAATTCTTCAGAGTAGAAAGGCCACATTTCCAAAGGCCCCTGAGATCAGTTGGAGTCGGCCAGGCAAAAATGTGATGTAATTCAAGGGAAAACAGTTAAGAACGGACAAGTCTCCTATTATTGACTCTACTCAGTTTGTCCAAGCAGTGGCAGACAGAGTGAAAGAAGAACAGAAATGTGACAGCCACCAAAATCATGTCATGTGAATATGTAAATAGATTGTTTATTGTTTGTTGGGGATATTATAGTTTATAGATTATAGTTAAGTTATATCTACTTTAAAAATAAATTTCTATTTCCTGCCCTGGTCAGTTGCATGTTGTAACAAAAGAATTTCCCTTGGGGATGAATAAAAGTAATTCTGATTCTGAAAAGAGTCTTACAATAGCCTTATAAATCAAATGGCAGTCCTTAATTCAGACAGATGGCTATATGACAATCCTCAATATGGAGAAGATGAGATTAGAGCGTTGCGTGTAGTCCTACACATTAATGAACAAAAGGCACATGTTGGTTTTATTGAATACAAGGCAAGTGGAGGAAGAAGCATGCCTGCCAAATAAATAATTACTCACAGCAATGGACACTCTTTCTGCTAGTAATGCAAACTGTGAGTGGGGGTTCAGTGCAATGAACAATATTATAATTTAATACAACGTAAATCTGACAAATAAAAACACAGAAAATCTCCAAAGGCAGGAGAGCAGCCCGTATAACAAGTGGCATGGCTCGCCATCAATCCAAAGAAGATGAGGAAGAGCGATTACTTTAGGCCTCTTTACTCGTGTACTCTTCTTGTGATGGTGCGTCTTGAGGGCGGCTCATACGTGCAGTCATTCTTTGCGATCCTAAAAATGTTCTTTAGACCTACATCTTCCACAATACTAATCGGCCAACGTAGTCTTCTGAAGCCTCCCTCCACTGTTTCTTTGGGTGGGTGAATTGTGCCGTGTGGAAGAGATTTAAAATAAAAAGGTCCATTTAAGAGTTCTGTACCTTTCTCCATTTTTCTGCCAGATCTTTTCTGTTCAGAAGTCTTTGGCCCAACCCCAAATGCACTCATTGGTTGAGATGTGATGACTTTCAAAAAATTAAAATAAAAAAAGATATTAATGCAAAATAAAATAATTGTCGGCGTAAATGTAATAATAATGCATTAACATGCATTAACTCTATAACCCTGTTATAGGGATTTGTTCTTCAAGAAGAATGTTTTTTAGGTAAGAAAACATCGATGAATGCCAAAAATTGACCTAAGTTCAAATTAAATAGACATTTCTACATAAGAAGCTTCATGAATGAGGCTCAACGAAACTAGAATAACAACTATAAGAAAACTGATTTGCTTTTTACTGACATTTCAGAATAAGAGACACTGGGACCCAGGCTTCTCCAGCTACTTGCTTTCTAACTATATTTTCCTTCTCTTACGACACTCAAATTCACACTTACTTCCTCCCATACCCCCCATCTCTTCAACTCCTCAACCTTAAACGCGCAGCTCCCAGAGTCGAGTGCGGGTTTCGCCACCAATCTTTGTTAAGGGACCAAGAAAAGGGTTTATTTCATATCATGCTCCATAAACCAGCACTAAACCTAGGAGGCTGAGCAATCACTAGGTGAACACATATCAAGCCTTTGGGATTCTCCAACATGGTGGCACCTCCAGCTCCTCCAGATTCAGGTGAAGCATTAAATCAAAGCTGGGGGAGTTGCCTATATGCTGAGCTCTGGATTAGTGCTGGAGAAATGATTCCATGGTAATTGGAAAAAGAAACCCCGCATCACCTTATAAGCACAAAACCTATTATGGGCCAAAGTAGAGTGAAGTGGGGATTGCAAAATGATGAATACAAATGATGACGGAGTTTAAAAGCCAGTGGGCTAAACATCTTACCGTTAATAAAGAATGAAAATATTTTTAGATGAGAATGACAAAATACCCATAGAGATGACTTCAAAGCTCACAGAACTGCAAAATTGTATACAGAATTTAACATCTCAATTTAACCAGGGTTTTTCTTCTTTCAATGTTATTGTCTGGTATCTCTGGTATCTGATATCTTGTCAAGATGTGAACAGCCCCTGTCCTGTTTCTAATGAAGTGTTAATACCAAAGCCGTTACTGTGCTTGCAATTTATTTGTCTGATTTGTTTGATTGTTATTTGTTTGATTGTGTATAGTTGTCAATCACACAGTTGCCATGGCTACGTAAATTTTAATCAAATGAAAAAACCTCGACAATGCTCTGCAAGTGAACCCAACACTGGCCTATTTTGGTCTCTGTGACAGTTATGCAATTTATAAATTTTGTGGAAAATTGTCTTATCAGTTGATGGCATATTTTAATAGGAATCATCAAAAAACAAGGCCTTGAGAGGTCTTGGCTTTCTTATTGAAGAATATAATTAGTAAGTTCAAGACAAGCACAGGCTCACTATCTGTTGGGGAAAGCGATGTGGACAGAGCATGCAGGACTTTGGGGGGGTGTTCTCGCAGCTGAGTGATGCTCGTTGCCCGGTTACTGCACATGAGTGCGCCCAGAGACAAAGAAAATGTAAAGTAAGAGTAATATGATTTTTTTTTTCTAAAAATGGAAGAAATTGTCAACTTAAAAACTATAAAAAGCTTGTGCAATAGATCAAGCAAAACTAGTTGATAGCTGATCAATATAAATTATTTAAGTTATATCGTATTTGCGGATGATACCACTTACAGTTACAGGTAAAGTCCTATAACTAATGGTAACTGAGATTACAGTAATAGTAATAACAGTAGAAACAGTAATAATTTCCCATTAAATATTATATAAACAAAAATAATTATTTTTGGAAAACATTGAAACGATAAATAAATAGAGATACTAATTGATGTAATAACAATAGAAAAAGTTAATCGGCGTAAGCAGTTCTTTTCAGTAATTTTTTTTTGGTGTATTGACAAACTGTATTAAAATGATGAGGCAGGTGATGCTAACATAATGCTGTAACAACAGTGGTTAAATACAGTTGATGATAAGATTAAATTAAATAATGAACTACATTATAGTGGCATTTAACCAAACCTTTCAGAATTAAAGTAGATTTCTAACAGACCATATCTGTGGAAACAGGTTATACCATGGTTGTACCATTTTTATGTTTTGATAATTTTAATGTTTAATATTAACATGAACCTAGGAAGCACTTTTATAGCTTCATAGTTTCATATGAGCATATGATTTTATTTGTTTGAAACCAACTAAAACAAGTATACCAGGTCAGAAAAGCCACCAGTAAGAGCTAATATTAACATAGTTCTTTGAAATTATAGTCATCTTGGTTTACACCTAGGAGTACACCTGTGAGCAGGGCCAGTGACAGGAGTCACAGGACGTCCTGTAACATCACTCTGAACTTGACAAACAGAGATCAGGGACATTAGCAGCGCAGGGCGGACGTCTGGTGGTTTTGCAAAAGTAAGACGATTAGATCAGCGTTGCCTGCTGACTGGACACATGTGCCCTTAATTGACTGTCTTCTTATATTTGTTCATATAGATATGTGTGTCGACATAATGGTGGACAAAGGTGTCCCTTGAGGTGTCCCTCATGAATATAAGGCTAGAAGTCAGATAGCAGCAGGATTTGAATCTGTTTTCTTTTGAGACAATTAATTCAAATGTGGATTGGATTAGCTATAAATACACGAGAAATGCTGTAAGTAACTGTTAATAAAAACTGAAATTAGACAAAACTAGTCTAATGACCTAAAAGAACAGAATAGCAGTATGCTTTTAGCTATAAGGGGTGGGGTCTGCAAAATGATTTAATCCGAAATAACAGGTCTTTATATAGCAGCATAACCAAGGCCTTTAAGAAAGGACTTCAGACTCTAGCAGATGAATTGGCAGAAGATTTAATCTTGACTTGATTTGACTAAATGTTTGAGAAATTGACAGGGATTTTAAAATCCGTCTTGATATACATATAATTGTCGTTGCACTTCCATGTCCGATAACTTTTGCTTGTCTTGCATTCCATGTATCTGTTGGTGAGTTTGATGGATGTGGCCGTTGCTGGGTCAACATTCCTGTACAGCACCTGCCCAACGACTATGGTCAAGGCTTTGACCTCAGACGATGAACAATCTGATGTGGGGGACATTATCGTTTGCATGTTCACCAATGGGACAATGGCTCCTTGATTGATCATACTAAAGTCCTAAGGGTCTTATGCTTCACTGAATTTATTATGCTTAAGAGAATTGATTTTATTTGTGCATATATTGTTTTTTCCATCTTAGGGACCGGAAATGGAAAAGCAAAGACTGGCCTGAGCAATGAGCCTGATGGGTCAACCAGTTCATCTCAGGCATTTCTGGATTTTATTTGTTGTTTTGGAGTGATAATGTGTTTTTGATTAATTGAATTTGAAACAATCAGTGCATTAATTAGTGGAATTTTGATTGCCTTTGGTTTTAAACATATCACATTATAATCATTTGTTGTATTTGATTTGACACGTGTTACAGTTTAATTATTTGATCTGATTACATAGTTGCTGCTCTGTATGTGAATGGATGCTACCTTTAAGGAAAGAGCAGGCAAGAGAATTTTATCCCAGCGATTAGGTTATTTACCAAATGGTCACTGGCTATTTCATCTGCTCTGCTGGGTTTTCGCAACATAAATATACAATTCACACATTAGCTAATGTTTTATGTTTATGCTTTATCAGCATAAAAGAGGGGTTGTTATGGAAATGTATAATTTCCTATAGTTAATAATTACTGGTTGATCCTAGTCCTCTTCAGGTCATGCCAGTCCAACTTGTCATGGGGGGTGTATGAACAATACACCTCCTACAACCTTTACAGCCTGATATAAAATCCTATAAAAACTTTATCCTGTACCAGACCAAAAAAAAATAATGATAAATAGAGAGAAAAGGAGAACAAGTGAAAAGCAGGTAAATAAAATAATGCAATGTTTAACAATGTACAGATCAATGTGGTGTTGCATCTATTGATGACATTACTTTTGGAAGGGATTATAGTTAGAGCCAAACCATTAGAACAGATAGAAGTTTTGTCTGCAATTGATAGTGCATCTATCTACCCAGCCATTACCCAAAAGGATACACAATTTCAACATTTTATGAGTATTCTCTTAAAGACTATTCCAAGAAAAGGAGTGTATATAATGGACTTGATGGAGAGTAGCCGCTAAACGACCTTGGAAGAAAATAGAAAATCATGTGCACAATGTCACAGCCAGTAATGGGCAAAGAATCGCAGAAAGCTTTGGATTGTACAGTTAATACAAGCTGACAGGGTTAAGGATAAAAATGGGTTTCTCTTCTCCAGCCAACTAAAGGGCCAACCCTGTTCAATCTCCTTGATAGAGAGAGGAATGCATCTGTCCACTCATCGCGCTAAAGGCAGGAGCACGCAGGTTGTGCTTTATAGAAGGTGAAAAGTTGCAATGTTTTGTGAGTGGACAGCATCAAGGGCAGCTGGCTGAAGATTATAGGCTGTTATTGGAAAGCAATGGGCTGTACCTTCCTCTCATAATCCTAGCACCTGGGAATAGCTGTGTCTGGGAGTGTACAAACTCGATGGGACCAGTAACATTACATTCCTCTGATGTTAAAAACCCATCTTTTGGACTCCTTTGCACAAGTGAATTTTCTTTTTTTTCTTTTTGACGTGCAAGCTCAACTAAGTCTGGTCACTTTTAAGTTAGCCATGACCTAGGGCTAACCTGGCTTTGACTGCATACAGCTTCATCTTTCTAACACAGTGCAAAGGCTAAAAGGGCTTTTCAATAAGCACTTTCGCTGATGAACCCGCAATAAATTAAATTAAATTATATAAGAATGCATTTTATGAAAGCCATTGTGCCAAGTGTGCCATTTTGACAATGTCAGAACTAGGGACTTTTCATAGAACTTCAAATTGAGCGTTATGACACAGTTGAGGTTGGCTGGAGGTATAGACGATACAGCTACTGCAAAAAACGAAAAACACCAGGGAACACCTCAATGTCTGCAAAAAGCTAAAGAAGATGACTGGCAAAAAGTAGCAGAAAATTTAAATGCGTAAGTGGTGACTATGTTTCATGTTTCTATTCCTTATAACAGTATATATTTTTGTCCATTAACAATTTTATATTTACTTTGTTCATTTTTTATGTCAGAGCCACCACAGAAACATCTAGAGCATGGGAACAAGTAAAAGTGAAGTACAAGAATGTTTTACAAAATGGCAGCACTTCCTGAGACCAACAGCAAATGTACTTTAAATTCTTAGTACACTCTTGTACTGAGCCAAACCACACTGTACTGCTCCAGTGAAAATAACGCTATAAAGCCCCACAGCAAAGTTAAGGCTCCTTTGCCACATGGGCTATTAGGATGTGATGTTGTTGATGTGAAAATTAATTTACAATGTATTGCATTTCAGAGTTCTTTGATAATATTCAAGATTCAGTCGACAGCTGAACCGGGGTGCACGGTGGCACAGTGGTTAGCACTCCTGCCTCACAGCAAGAAGGTTGTGAGTTTAAACACTGGTCTTTCTGTGAGGAATCTGCATGTCCTTCCTCTACCGTGGGTTATCTCCGGGTTCTCCGGCTTCTTTCCAACGTTCAAAGATATGCATGTATAAGTCAACAGGAAACTCTTAAGTGTACCTAGTGAATGAATTTGAGAGTGAATGGTTGTCTGACAGTGTCTGTCTGTCTCTAAATGTCAGCCCTGCTGACAGGACTATTATAACTGTCCAGGGTGTACTGCCCTGCCTCAGGCCCAAAGTTGCTGGCTCCATTCACCTGCAAACCCTCACGAGGCAAGCATAAGAAGATGAATAAATGAATTACAACTAAATCTAAAGCTTATGTCCTATGTGTGTTACATTGTAGCTTACCACATTAGCACTGCAGTATGTGTATCTCCTCAATGTGCTTGAGCATTACAAAATTCAAACCAGTCCTCATACTGTTGTCGAAGTCAGATGAATAGACTGAATGTAACGTAAAGTACAAGTAGTAAAGTATAGTACAAGGATGTCCATTTAATGCAACCACTGGTACTTTTAATTTCATTCCTTTGCAAAGACTGATTAATAAAAAAGGCACAGAAGCTGATAAACACAACCTGGAGAGACCCCGCAGTATTAACAACAACTGTCCTTTTCTAGTGTACTTTGTCTCGAGACATCCCTGAACATTGCATGACATAATACAGCTATAATCTACATGAAAGCTGCACAATGTTTGCTTAAACACATGAAATACATTATAGGCTTGTTTTGGCGATGATGGTAATGAGCAAGAACAGAACAAAAATCCTACAACAAAACAAAAATAATGTTCTTGCATCAATCTGAAAAAACCTTTAAAACTATTTCTAAATAATTTGGAATGTGTGGCTCCACAGTAAGATCTAGTCCCATTTGCCCCATTGTTGTGATCCATCTGGGCCACCATACCACTGGCCAAAGTACATTTGTAGACCCTTAGTGCTCCTAAATAACCTAAGGGATACTACGGTTGTGGCCAACTTTTTTCCCAAATTTACTCTTTTCTGTGAAATAAATAATGTTCTGGTAAAAGAATGTTCATATTGTAGTTCATCTGGGTTTTGTTTCCAGGTGATTCATTTGTCTAAAGAACATGGAGGCAAACCACAGTTTTCTGGGACTTTGTCTAAATGAACATAAAAGACCAATGTTCAATTATTTGGCCTTAATACCCTTCTCCATGTTTGTCCAAAACCAAAGACGGCATTTCACAGAAGCACCTCGTACTCACTGTTGGTGCACTGTGGTGGAAGGCTTCTCATCTGAGCTTGTGTTGTAGCCTTAGGACATGGATACAATTACAGTCATTGGGTTCTGTTTACTTCTGTATATCAGAGTATTCAAGAGGCCATCTGTCACACTGCTCAAACTGTTTAAAACTTTAATACGTTCAGCAGCAAATCTACATTATAATAGCGGACCAAAAAAAGGTATTAAGTCATACAGGAAATCATTACTTAAAGTTATTGCTCTTAAATAAGTGTTTACAAGCTAATACATCCAAATACATCCAAGAGAAACTTTTTTTTTTATCATTTCTGTTAAATAAGTTATATTCTGGTAAAATATGTTACATGTTTTTCTATACAATCCATACATTTGGGAGCTCATTACTATTTCACCTGACTAAAAGTAGTAGTAAAACTTTATTTATAGTCTGTCTTAAAGTAGCAGTACACAACTTTTAGCCCAAGAATTTATTCTTATAGTCATGGTTTTTAGACATGTTATTAGCAGAATCATGCCTATCTCACTGACACAGGACCCACAACGGAACAGAAACATGTAAATGTAAGTTTCCTATCCCCCGGGACGAGGACTCATCGCAACACAATACGTGAGTGAAGCACTTTACAGCACTCAGAGGGAGCACAAACAGATTGTATTTGCACAAACTCTACTAAAATAAACCTACTATTTCAGAAGACATGTTATTTTTAGCAAGAAAGCAGAGTGGTTAGTGCCCCTGCCTCACAGCAAGAAGGTTGTGAGTTCAAACCCCGGCCAACTTGAACATCCCAGGCCAACTCCTTTCTTTCTGTGGAGTTTCAAAAGGTTACAAAGTGGAGCTTTCATTTATTGCAGGGTATGTCAGGTCATCACTTTGAGAATAATGTAGGCCATAAAAAAAAAAAAAAGAAATATTTTAACTTTATGGAACAGACAAAGGAGTTTCTGAAATTTACCTTTTAATTTAACAAGCATGAGCATTCTCTCAGCTCCCAACTGTTCCAGTCTTTCAGCGTCAGTGTCTGGTCTGGAATGTCAGAGCTGTAATCTTTGTAATATAAATGCTTGGTAATACTTTATTTTACACTACACATGATACACTGTAGCTACCCCATTAAGTTCAATGTAACTTACTGTGTAACAAACTAAAATAATATGTAACTACATACATACCCTAACCATAACCCTACCTACAATATGGGAGACAGTGGCTCAGTGGTAGAGCGGCCGTCTTTCAACCGGAAGGTAGTAGGTTCGATTCCCGCTCTCCCCACAGTTCATACTGTCGTTGTGTCCTTGGGCAAGACACTTAACCCACCTTGCCTCCAGTGTATGAATGTGACCGTAGATGTGTGTTTGGTGGTGGTAGGAGAAGGTTGAGCGCCGTGTGTGGCAGCCCCCTCTGTCTGCCCCAGGAGTGGATGTGTGTGAATGGGGTGAGTGGAAGCACGATGTAAAGCGATGTGGGTGCTCGAGAAGGGTGCAGGAAAGCGCTATATAAATGCATGCCATTTACCATGTAAGTAAACATAATGATCTTTTTGTATGTACTATGTAGTTACATGTTATTAAAGTTTGTTACACAAGGAGGTAAATATAATGTATCAAAAGTGGTGTAAACTAAAGTGTCACTCAATGCTTTACTATACACACACAGTCACAAACCAACAAAATGTGTAGCAAGCTCTGTGTTAAATATGGAGAAATGATGCAAGACCATGCATTTGCAAAAACACAAAATTGTGTTTTTGCTGGAGGGATTTGGTGCTCAACCTCCCACTTTAGTTTGTTAAACTTGTGCTACCGCGTGTGAATCTCAATGAGTGTATTTTAGACTCATCTGTCGAGCTTGTGTGAGCACTGACAGCCGCAGCAGCTCTCCACACAGCGCCTCGCATTATGTGACAGATTTGCAGCTCTTCTCCCTTAATCATGACACTAAGCTGAGCAACATTTAAATATTCAATAAAAAACATGCATAATAAAGCACAAATTTGTCGACTTGTTGATAATTATAATAAATTTATCTGAGGGACTGTGCTGGGAATGACTGGCCATAATTGCGGCGACTGTAAATGTGTTTTATTACCTTTATAAAGTATTCATGCGCCACGGTTGATGTGCTCACAGTGTTTCACGACATCGCCACTGGAACACAGCATGACGGATCGCGGCAATAAAACCCCACAAAAAGGGCAAATGGAGGATAATTCCATGGAGTCAGGAAAAAAATGGCAGCTCAGAATGTATACACTCTTTACAAGCAAAATGATACGGGCTAACCATAGCAACAACCAAAAGCAGGAGTTCCTTTATTGTGTGAGTGTGAACAAAATTGTCTAAATTGACTCAAATATGTTAAATTATGGCGTTGCATCAGCCTCATTTATTATTATTTATTTGTACTGCTTTATTGTAACTGGTTGCAAGGGGCTGGAGCCTATCCCATCTTTTTTGGGCATGAGGTGGGGTACAGATGGATAGAAAAATAGCTTTATTTGTCGCTGTAGGAAATAATTGCCAGCTTAGTCCCTTTAAAACATACTTTCCTTTAAATGAGCTACCAAAAATACAGTACCAGCAGTAGACAAATGTTCCTCAATCCCAGTAACCAACTGAAAGTCAACACAAGACCAACCCAAAGCAATATGCAGTATATACTGATATATAAAGTTCAGGCTTCAAGTGTTAAAATGCCATAAATGCTAGTATTTAGAAGCACAGCTACATAGTAGTCTGCCACAGTGCACAAATGGGCAGTCTTTTGCCATTTTACAAAACCATGTCTTAATATCTTATTTTGTTTGTAAAGCTCATGCGGTTTTAAGTTATTTTCATATTTAAATGCAGAACAGGAAACATATAAATGTTAAGCATTTCACTCAGCTCTCTGCATGATCTAATATGAGCTGTTGAAGAAGTAGCAGTACAAGATGTGCCAGCGCTAAGAGTCCTCAAAGCCAGAGGAGAACAGGCTCTCTGCTCCACACAGGTCACATACTTCTTCTGCTCATTGTAGGACTTCACAACGGCTGCAAAGTCAAACTGACCCAGCTTTCTTTCTTCTGGATTAAAGCGCCATGAAGAGAGCATCTCATTTGTATAATTAGTTTACTGAAAAAGGCCCACTGTCACAATATGACAGAAAATACACCAAATTAGCATTTAAATTAAGTCACTTTTCTTCCGATATGAAAAGAAGAAAAATATTCAACATCAAATCAAATTATTACACTCACTGTGCTATCCAGAAGCACCTTGTGTTAGAGACTCGTAATTGTCTTCAGCTGCTCAGAGAGACACTTATTATATGCCATCTCTTTTTTGGAAGGAATGAAGTGAGTCATTTAGTCGCCTGTAGCCTTCAGTAAAAATGTATTATTAGTGGAAGTAACTTTGAATGGTGTATACAAAAGGCTCATCCAACTTTGACTACTGGAAAGGCACTATAGTAATCAAAATGGTACCATATGTAATGTAGAGAATATATGGAGCAGATTTACTAAGGCATTGCACTATTAAAAAAAAAACAATTTTCAGATTTACGAAAGGGCTGCATCACTATTTAAGGTGGACATGAGTGATGGGGCGACTAGTTTCAGTGCCGATGTATTTGTAGATGTTTCCAGTTCACCACCAGAGACAAGTATTTAAACACAGCCCAATTTCCTAAGCTCTGATAACAGGGACATTAGTGCCAACATTTAACAAATTGAATTAGTTAAGCCTGTCTTAACTAATTGCACTATTTATTTACTAATACTACTTCTTCTTTTGGTGTTGGTCTCCCTTTTTTAATGATTTATTTTATATTCGTAAATGAGTATGAATGAGTATGAATTTAATAGATCAGCAACAATCTCTGCTTCAAAAGCAACTGGCATTTTAAAAAATTAAGTTCACATAGGCACGCAAGGAAGACTAGTCAATAGGGTGCATTGAGGTAGATGGACAAGGTGCTGGGCCTAGGGGATATCCATTCATTGAATGTCAAAATTGGATTGGCTAATAATAAAATAACTCGTGGCCTTTCAACAAAAGACCATAGCAGATTCTGTAATGCTGGTCTCAGCGAGCAGCTGACTTTTGTCAGAAATGTAGGAAATTCCAGTTTAGCTTCGGAAAACAAATGTTTTGCTGAAAAATAAAGGTTAAATATTTTTTAAATTTCAGTAACTGAATCCTAATAAAAGAAATAAATTACAAACTAAATGTTCTTTTGACTTTTTACATTCAACTTTCATTTAATTCTTTAGGGATAGCAGATAAAAGAAGACCTTGCTGGCCATGACGGCCCACCACTGAATGTTTCCTATTAGCTAATAACAACTTTTTCATTTAATGGTAGGCCATGAAGACTAAATTTAGAAGCCTGCAGTGTCTCTAAAACTGTTGGAGCCTAGGTATCAAAGCACCTCTATTCCATCAGTGGTGCAGTTTCAGCCCACCTCTGCAGAAGAAGTTAAATTTACCATCTCAAACTGGTTTCTACCATAAAGTGCCACCTTTTCAACATATCTCTTTGTATCACATTAACACTTTCAGCTTCGGATCAAAGAGGTATTTGCTCAGGTCTAGTCTTAAATCAAATAAAATCAAAAATAGGTTATTGCAAATTTTTACTTTGATAAATTCAGCAGTGGAAAAACTGTGGATCATCTACCAGGCCAGTAGAGGAGTAGAGGTAAGTTGCCAGCAGCTAACTGCTGTCTTGGATCAGCTTTTAGTTCATCATTTTAACTAAGAATATAATTTTCACATTTTAAATGTCAATGCAACAGGGAGCTAACCTTGCACTGCAGCTGGATTTTTATTTAACATGGCAGGTCAATTGAGAACAATTCTGGTGAGATTTGGGAGTTTCTCGGGTAAATCCATCTTGTATCGTGCAAACCAACCTCTTGTGTCAAACCATGGGCTCACCGGCCTCTTGTGGCCAATGATGTGGCAGCACAAACAGGAAAATTCAGGTTTTTAATTTGAACTCTTCTTCTCTTTGTTATCAACATAGCTATGCTGAAAGACGTTAGCATTGATTACGCAAAAAATGTGGCACTACAGGATTTTTAAGAAGGAAATAATATTGGTGCTCTATTACTACTGGCTTTGGCGTATCCTAAATACTTACACACTTCTTTCATCGGCCAATGTCCTTGTTTTATTTACCAATTTAGTGTTAGTTACCGTTTCTTTTACTCGCAGATTCACTTTGCAAAAACTGTTACTGTTAATGGTTTGTTGTTTCATCATATTAGCCGATGGTTTTGTCAAATGAATTGTTGCTATGATTGGCAAAAGAAAGTTTGCTGTAGGAATACTTGTTGGTGCTTCATCCAATCACTGGACAAATTTCCAATAGAAGGCACCTCCGTTTTCCAAACACTTTCAACGGAGCCTTCCCAGATGGTTCCGTCAAAACAAACTATGTCATGTGAGCAGTAATATCTGGCAAAGTCAGGTTAGCAGGCAGAAACAAAAAGAAAATGACTACATTATTATTTTTGGAGAGAATTCTTCTCAATTATCTGATACTTTGATTCCACTTCTTAGTCAAATACCATTTTTCCTCTATTTTTGTATATTTCTTTACTGCAGCCCAATCTGTGAACCCCTTACATGCTGTTTGTTTTCATGTGGCTCATTGCCTCAATAATATTATTGAAAAGGCTCATAAATTGGTGAATCAAGTGTTTTCATAATCAAACCCAATTTAGTGAGATTACCAACAGCTTCTCAGATGGTCAGATTTTCAGCATAATTTGGACTTTAAAAGCCTCGTCTGGGTCTCGAGTCTTCGGTCTTAAGGCGCAGTAGGGGGTGGAAATAATGAGAAATGCCAATCTAGAAGAGCACACACAGGATATAGTATGTATCATTATGCTGTTACGGTGGAGTTTTATGTATTCTCTTTATCAAACAGCATTTACAGCCTTTTAAGAGATGCTTGTTTATGGCCCCTTTAAACAAAAACAGTGTATTGGGAGTATTCGAGTTGATGTTGCATTTATGAGATTTTTGCATGCTCAGTTTTATTATGGCTTGGTTAATGTAAATGAAGATGCAGAGGTTCTGGAAGTAAACATTTTGAGGGAAAATGATTTTGTAACTCAAACACCACACCAAAATTTTTATTTATGTTAGAATAGCAAACATAGAAAAGTGTACATAATCAAAAAGAAAACAGAAAGAGACCTATATTTGATGCATTAGATATAACTCTCTGGGTTAAAAAATCTCAATGCAAATAGCCATGTTTAAGAATGTAGTGATATCCCGCAGTACCCCCCAGGAACCAACACCTCTCAGAGGACCAAAGAATTTACAACTCTGAACTTTTAAAGACCTGGCCGTTTTTGTTTATTCAGACCGAGGAGAAGACAGAAGACCTAATTAACTATCCTGTGTTAATTCTCTCCAGATGTTCGTATGTTGTGTTAAAGAGTTCACGCAAGAGTGAAATTATATTTACAGCTTTATTTTTCCGTACTTCAAAGGGCGATGTAGGTACCACCTCTTGGCAAACCAGACTTTGTGGTGCCTCTCTTGGCACGTTGATCCGGTGATATACAGCCCACGATAAGACGGTCTTTATTATCGCCAAGGACTGTGCTTCTTTGTTCTAGCATTATAAATTGACCAAACAGTGCACTCTGCTGGACAAGCAGAGAAACAACGCTGCATCGGAACCCCAGCCAAAGTGATTACTCTAAAATGTAACCGTGTATTAAAGATTGTTCGTAACTATGCAAACCTCACCATTCTCCCTTAACAGGATCCAACAGGACAAGAAACGTAACGATGTTACTCTGTTTTACTTTGCATAAGTGTGTTGTACAATAAAAACTAATTATTAATTTGTTTTCAGAAAATGACAACGAGTATATATGTGTTTGATATCTAAATGTTCGTAAAGACATTTCACGTACAGATATGATACAATGCAGAAGCAATACGTTCTTAAAATGTGTTTAAGTTGTTTATTTGATGGGACAGAGAAAGTTTATTAAAAACTCCAAAACTTTCAGTAAACGCCCCTCTTTCCCCAAACCGTGTGAAACACGCCTCTTTTCGGCCAGTACAAAAGTGTGCGCAGCCCGGAAATCGCTCTCTTACAAATTCTAGTTTAGCTTCGCTTCTTCTTCATGTTAAACTCGTTTCTGTACTCTTCTCTTTTCGCAACGCTTGCACACTCTTGTTCGCGTAATCTTGTCTACTTTTCTACTAAGTTTTTGTATTTATCGCCGTAACTTTTAAGCTTGAAACCACGTAACACAGTCCTGTGTTAAGTGACTTTATTTTTGACTCAACGCATTTGATATTTTGTTTTGAAAACTTTTACGGAACTACGTAACCACGCGACGGAAGTGGAAATTTTGTAGTTCTTTAAGTTAAAGAGTCCGCTAAACAAACAGCCCTCGTTAATCAAGAAAAGACCAGTTTAAGCTTCTTCAACGAACACTTTTGTTAAAGACTTTAGTCTCGACTGCTGGCAGAGGCCCTCTTACTCAAAGACAATAACAGAACGCCTTTCTTTCCCGGACGACGGAGCTCCAAGGCCCGTGGGATCAGTGGACACGTGACAACCATCTAGTCGCTTGAAACCATCAGTTTCACCCGCGGGAAGTTCTAAAGCGGACCTTTGGATCTTTCCTCCTCGGACAACTGGTACCGATCCACCAAACGACAGAGTGAGTGAGCACACGACACTGGTGTTTGGCGTTATAAAACTGTAAATTGTCTTTAGTAGGCCCAGTAGAACCTCTTACCGTACACCATTCAAAACCCGTCAATAGTCCCTTTTAGCTAAGCCATTTAACTTTCTTCTCTCTCCGTAAGAACTCCGAGTAATTAATAAAATTCAAAGGAATTAAACTTTCTGTTCCATCAAAGCCATCATAATGTTATAACCTTAACCTGTTAACTGTTAATTTATGTTCATTCATCATTTATTTTCATCATTCTCATCCTTTGTCAATAATCTTGTTTTATTTTATGTTGTTCATATTTAATCTTACATAATTTTTAATAAAACCCATAAAGACATCCTTGTTTCATGTTTACGTAGATTTGGTCTGAAAACGAGTTAGAATTCATTCCTTCAGTATTGAGACTTATCAAACATAATCAGTTTCCTTAGAACTGCTAAAACTAAGGTGGTGCCCAGAAATTAATATTTTCATAAACAAATATTAATTATTAATTTTCATAATTCATATTCATATTAATTATTCATCAACGAGACCATATTCACTACAGTATTATTTTTGGTGCCCCGTGTGAGGCTCGGAAAGATCCGGTCTTGTAAACACTGAAATAAGTTAACATCCTTAAAGCCTTTTACATAAATCTCTGTCCGCTGAAGAACTAAGAAAGTTATGTCTTATACAAAACTAATCAATGTGTTGAGAAACGTGTGTTGTGTTGCTGTTTGATAAAAAGCGCTTGTGAAATTGTGTGTCTAGGATTTGAAAAATACCAGCTGGTCTGATGTTTTGATAATTCTGAGATATGCTTTGTAACTTGGTTAATATTGTACGTACATTTCTGCCAGCTTGCTAAGTGTTCAGTGAAAGACTGAAGCTTTGTGGAGCTTGTGAACAAAGGCCAGAGAGCCGGATTGATTAAATGCATTTGTGACACGTTGAGGACGTGTAATTTTTATAAGGCCTAACAACAGCTAATTCTAAGATGTTCTAGAATTTTAGCATAAGTTGTCGAATAACGCGTTCTGCAAGTTAATAAATAATCTGCGATGCTCCAGTTATTTAGATAAACTTGTAAAACCAAGTAATTTATCTGTTCATATTGTGTCAGACGAATAAAAAAACTTGGTTGGGAGAACTCTGAACGGATTAGCTACCGCGTCAGAACTCCTTGTTAATACACAGCCAACGGACAAAGTCTTGGCCCACGTGGCCCGTGTAGTGCTTTGTGAAACGTTGTTTTATCCACAGCACTGCTGTGTTGGAAATTGCGCTTTTAGAGCGCTGCTGTGTTATAAAAGTGGCTGTGTGGAGAAGTCTTGACTCCTCAAAGTTTCAGCACACTGAAGCTAACCAGCCATTTCCACTCCGCGTCTAGCAAGGGGCGTGACTCTGACGTCACCCGGGAACCAAACTCACTGTAGTTCCAACGGCCCCTAGCGGAAAGAAGTGGTAAAAACAGACTTAAGAGAGTCTATTGCTAGCGGAAAGAAGTGGTAAAAACAGACTTAAGAGAGTCTACTGCCCCTAGCGGAAAGAAGTGGTAAAACACGGACTCCAGAGAGTCTGCTACCCCCTAGTGGAAGAGAAGTGCGAAACTTCTAAAAATCTTTGAGAGGAGCTCGTCTCTCTCTGGTGGTCACTCAACGGAATTACACTTTTCCTCAAAATAGTGACTAATTCAAGTTAAGAACTTAACTGAATAATTTAAGCTTTCATTGACACTGAAAAGCCTGATTGACTTAACATAAAAGTGAATTACTATGCTTTATTAACGAATACTAAACTGCTGTCAAGCTGTTTTGCTTCTGTTAATACATGTGTTTTTCTTGTAATATACAAGTTTGCAAATGCCATATTGCTTTTGAGATTAACTGCCTGTGTTTAACAACCTTGAATGCACAATAGGAGTTAACTAACAATTGTGACATTTTTAATTAACATTGCATCTGCTTTTGGAAATCTTTGATGCTAACCTTGCATATAAATTGATTGATTAATTTGGCTTGATTAACAATTTAAGACTTGTTTTGTGACTTTCCTATCTACACAGGATTTGTCAAATTGGAATGCTAACGCGAACAGCTTACTAGCACTCGACACCTCTGCTGTTACTTCTGAATAGACTTAACTCTGCACGAATTTTGTCATAGCTGTAATTTAAAAGCTGATTACCTGCATGAATTGTTAGATTAAACCCACTGGTTCTGCACTGTTAATTTTACAAATTAGCACAGCAGCATCCCAGCACTGTCAACCCTCATTAACATTCACACCACCAGGCTATGGCTACATAGCCACTGCTTATTACTAGCATAAGGTCACTTCAATCACAAGTAGACTTTATACTAAACTTCCACTTCAACAATTTTTTTATTACTTTTAATCTGACTTATTTGACTTAATACCCCTTTTATTTTAATTTAATTGGAATTTTATTTTATTTTAAATAAAATAAAATTTTAATTTTAATTTTATTCCTGCATTAATTTTTTTTTTATTTACACTTTTACTCAGATTTTAAAAATTCTTTTACAGTCTGCTTGAGTTTTACGCTTCTTCTTCGTAACACTCTACAAGTAGTAACTCTCTCCTTGCAGTTAAAACTTAATCGAACAATAACTCACTTACCTTGAGAAACCCATTTCTCAACATGTCTAATCCACAGTCCACAGGTTCTGGTAGTCCCATCAAGCTTCTGGATCACTTAGACTCAGCTCTAAATGATCTAACAGAACAGGTGCTACCCCAATATGTGGACGAGATTCAGACCATAAATCCCAACGAGCTAGATTCAGTTCTTAGCTCCTTGATTAGCATTGCGCTAACCTCTAAGCCAAAAGACAAGGATCTAACTAAGCTGTTAGGTCAAATGGCTATTGTTATGCGCGCACAACAGAAACAAGCCGAGGATCTCCTGGCACGCAGCCACGAGAAAATCCAGGTCCAGAAACAGGACCTCGCCGCCGCGAGAACAAGGCGTTGAATCAGGAACTCCAGCTGACCAAAGGAGTCCTGGAGAATTCTGAAAAACAAAACCAAGAGTTACAAACTCTTGCCCAAACACTCCAAAAGGCAGACCCTGACTTTAAGGAGTTACACACTAAACTCCAGATAACTGAGGGAACCCTCAGTGACCTAAAGAACGAGCTGAGCGAAACAAGGTCTGCTCGTGACATAGCAGAGCTTCAGCTCAATGACCAACGTGATGAGTACGACGCCATGCGAGAGGAACTCATCAAAGCAGGCAAAAGTGCACAGCTCCGCGAATATGCTGGCACAAGAGGCTCGGCGGAGAGAGACCCTGAGTGCACGGGTAGAGACCCTCACTCAACAAGGTGACTTAGACCGCCAGCTTATTGAACAACTTCAGGCGCGCCTGACAGAGGACGCCAAACACGACCTAGTAAGAAAATGGAATTCAAAGGTACTCCAGACCTAGAACCAGTTACTCCATTATACCAACCCAGTAGGTTTGGGGACTCCCAGAAGGGAGCCACTTCACTAACTAATCCAATTTTGCGACCACTACCGCGCCTGGGCGCAACGGAAGAGGACCAACCGGGCCGAGAGCCCGGCCGTCTTTCCGCGAGCTTCCACAGGTAGGCATTCGGATTACTTCGCACTACCAACAGGTAGGCAATCGGACTTTGTCCAACAACCAGCTCCGACACGGAGACATCTGGACTACGGTCCCACTGACAGAGACTTTGACAAAATCGCGCGTCATATCACTCGCGAGCCCCATCAAGGATCGGCTCATGACACTAGCGCGTACCTTAGAGACATTGAGTTCTACCTCCAGAGAATACCCAATGCTACCGTTGAGGACAAAATCTTTTGATAAAACTAACATCAAGCAGAGATGTTAGTAGCTTCATCGAACGTCAACCCCTGAGGTTCAAGCTGACTTTGATCTCCTTAGTCAGTCCCTCATGGAGGAATTCTCAGGCGTTACAACGAATGTGGGACTGACAGCCGCCCTAACAATCAAACAGGCACGGCAAGAGTCACCACAGATATATTATCATCGGCTACGCAAAGCCTACTTTGGTCCACTCAACGAACCAAACATGGAGGAGGATAAAAACTTCAAAACACTCTTTGTGCAAAACCTCCATCCAACTACCAACCATCATCTTGGCGTCGCTGCCTGCCCGCTGACTCAAACCAGCCGCCAACTCCGCGAACTGGCAACAAGGGCATTTACTAAACAGAAGCTGACTCAGATTAAACCGCAAGAGTCAGCCGCTCTGTATACTGTTGATCAGAGTCTAGCGCTCGAAGGAGCACCTACCTCCAAGCCAAGCGGCCCAGGAGCCTCCGCTTTCCAGACAGGAAAGAGGGACCTCGACCACACAAAGAGAGCCAGGTCAACACCCGACCTGGCCTGAACGTAAGTTCAAAGACCAGGGCCCTCAATGGAGACCTCGGTTGAAAATAAATTTCGAACCAATCCAAACCGTAACCAAGGGGGTCCTATCAAAACCGCGACGACAGGAGAAACCATTATCGTCGGTCCCAAGACCAACGATCATCAGGTAGCCCACCTGTCGAGCGACGAAATCATGCGAGGACCGAGCCCTGAAACTCAGACTAATCGCGTGGGAAACCCCATGAGCGACAGTAATCTGACTACAGAGGAGGCTCGGGCCATAGAACGCATACTCAAACAAATGCGCGAAAAGTCCAAGGACAAGGCTGATCTGTATACGGTGGAGGCCTCTAAGGCCCCGATTCAGAAACAGTCACAACCGATCCAAGCTGGCTTAACACGCGGAGATACAGAGTCTACTGAAGGGAATGAACATCTCCCAGACCTGTACTTAGGCTCTGACGAACTAGAGCCACTCAATGACATTGTCCAGGACCCTAGCACGGACAACACGGAGGGAAGTGACACAGATCACAAAGACACCACTCCGTCTAGCGCCGTCCTAGTGGTCCAAGCAAATCCAAATGTCGGGCTGTGCCATGACCACGCCACGACTATTGAATGTGAAACACCCTTCCACCAATTTCTGGGTCACCTAACTGAAAAGGGAGTAGCTCGGAAGCTTTATCTCTCTGTCTTGTTAGAAGACCACTTGACGCACGAAGCACTTCTCGACACAGCCGCTGACATCAGCCTAATTTCAGGCAACCTGTTCAGATCACTCCAGGCTATAGCGAGAAGATCCCACAGGACTTGAAGTCCCACCCGTGCTTTCTGGAAATAAGGCCTTACTCTGATGATCGGCCGATCATCAACGAGGTAGCCTTAGTCCAACTGACCATCGGACCAATGACACTGACACACCCAGTGTACGTGTCCCACCTTGACAACGTCCCACTTCTGATTGGAAAAGACATCCTCAATCGCTTCGAACCACTGATCGACTTCAAGCAGCTGAAGATTTGGGCCCAAGTGCGAGAACCACTTCCAATCTTACTGAATGAATCTCAGTGCTATGCGATTGACAGGGAATCACCAATCGACAGGGTAGCCACCGACACCGCTGGTACAACGACCATGCAACCTCGGTGCGAACCAAACCCCTTTACATTGCGTGACAACTTCCTATGCACGCTGAAGGACCCATTAGCGATGACACCCCAGATCGTCAATGGCATCTCACTGGAAGCAACTCCAGTCGACAATGTCGTTATGGCCTTATGGGCTGACAAATCTGCCATCAGCCAGGAGCTGTTTAACACTCTAACGCCGAAAAACCCGAGTCTGACCTTCGCAAAGAAGCGCACTCGGTTCCCTGCTAACCCCACACCGACTCATGCGTTAACGCCGTGGTCTATGCTCTGCCATCGCGATGGAACAAAAGAGAACTGACCCACACTTTTGCCGTCATCCCGGTCTGCCACACTCAGTGTACATTGGGGCTGACATGCTAGTCAGACTCGGCGTACAAGTCGATACCATTAACAACGTTCTCTGGTCACTGACTGGAGTACGTAGGAATCACCTTCATTGACCGAAGGAAACTTGAAATCGGGTCAAACCATTCCCGATGTGTGTCAGGTAAGTAACGACTGCCATCTCCACGATACCACCGCGTAACATCATGGACATACGCCTGAAAGCGTTTCCAGGACAACAAGTTAACTTCGTCACAAGCGTTCTTCCAACCATCGCCTCTGTTCTTTGAGTTAGGCTTGTCTGTTCAGGCAACACCCTGGTCGAGCTCGACTCTCGATCAACACACGTGCTAGTGCAGAATCCTACTGCCAGTGGCATTCTCGTCGAAGGCCACACCTTTGGGTTGGCTAATTGACACAAGATTCCATGACTTGAACTCAGAGTTCCAGTCATAGGGGCGCATGCCACCCTCACTCGTGACTGATCAACAGGAGACCGGAGTCGTCTACACGAAGCCTTCCGGAGCAATCGCCATATACCCCTCACTTGTGGTCGATACCGACACTATCTGCAGGGTCGATCTGGCTGATGCTGAGGTAATGGTCGTACAGACAGTCTCCCTGCTCTCCATTGATTCAGATATAGACAAAACCACGTCTCTACCGAGTAACGTCACCACGGACAAATCGGTAACTGTGCAACCAGACTCTAAACCCGAACCGGACTTTGAGTCTCAGTTAGAACAAGCACTAGACTTGGCTGATGCGATAAACAACGCTGAGGAACGGGACCTGATGCGTCAGGTCCTCCTCAAATATCGCACATCATTTGCGACAAACTCGCTGGATTGTGGTTTAACCCACATCCACACGCGTACGCATTCCAACGGCCGCGAATGCACCACCAGCTTACGTTCGCCAATACAAAATACCACTGGCGTCTTATGAACCGATACAGGAAATCATAGACGACCTTTTGGATAAAGGCATCATTCGTCCGTGCAACAGTACTTATTCGGCTCCTATCTGGCCAGTACTCAAGCCCAATGGCAAGTGGCGTCTAACAATTGACTACCGCCAATTGAATAAGAGCGTACCACTTTCCAGGTGGCCAATGACCCAACTTGGCCAAGAACTGCCCAAAGTACAGGATGCCAAGTACTTCTCTACACTGGACATAGCATCCGGCTTCTGGACCATTCCTGTAGACCCACAGGATCAACACAAACTTGCCTTCACGTTTGCCAATCGGCAATACTCTTTTACAAGATGCCCATTCGGTACTTAAATTCCCCAGCCGAATTTAACATCTTCTTGAACAAGGCATGTCCTGGCGCGCTTGCGCGGAACTCTCATCTATGTCGATGACATTTTATTGCGCACCACGACACTCCATGCGCACATTAACGAAATCGACCACGTCCTGGAACAACTCACCATTGCTGGAGCTAAAATCTCTTTGGAGAAATGTCAATGGTGCAGAAAGAAGGTGAACTATGTGGGCCTTCTAGTAGGCGCTGATGGCGTCGAACCACAGGTCAGCGAATCCAAGGCATTGCCAATCTAAAACCGCCTTCCAACTTGTCAGAACTCCGCAGTTTCCTGGGAGTCTGCAATTATTCTCGACAATTCGTCGATGACTATGCGGCATTGGCTAAACCACTGACGGACCTTCTCAAAAAGGACACCGCCTTTGCGTGGGGTCCACAACAAGAGCAGGCAATGCAGGCGCTCAAACACAATCTGTGCAGAGCCCGTGCCTAGCTTACCGGACCACACCAAAGTCTTCTACTTAGAGGTGGGCTTCTCAAGCCACAGCCTCAGTTCAGGCCTCTATCAGGTCCATGACATGGATAAGAGAGTAGTGGCCTACGCCAGCAAAACTCTCTCCGGACCAGAGGTTAAGTATACCGACTGTGAAAAAGCCCTCCTAGCCACAGTATGGGCCGTGAAACACTTCGCCCACTACTTAGGAGGCCAAAAGACAATCGTGAACACCAATCACCAACCGGTGACTTTCTTAACCAGTCAAAGACTCAGGACGGCGTAGTAACTAACGCCCGCGTGGCATCGTGGCTCATGGCTCTCCAAAGTTTCGGCGTGGAGATACGCTACGCTCAAAACCACAAGTCGCACTTAGGCATGGAACTCGCTGCATGCCAACAATGCGCAATCGACACGCCCGCCACAGCCGTCCGCTAACGAACACACCTCCACTGTACCAACACGCCATCACTACTTCGATGCTGGCGTGTGCCAAGACATGACCACTGCTTATGTCGATGGATGCTCCTTCCACCATGAAGCTCTGGTTCGTGCTGGTGCAGGTGTGGTATGGCTCAATGACAACCCTTATGAGCCACAAAAATTTCAGTTAGGATCTCAATCCTCACAATATGGAGATCGCAGCCGTGCTCATAACTCTCCAACTAGCAGTGGCCAAGCAGATCAAACAGCTCGTAATTTGCACAGACTCAAATTACGCATGCGACTCAGCTTCTCTGCCCACCTGCCATTATGGAAGAGCAATGGCTTTCTCACATCCGCGAAAAGACGATCAAACACAAAGACCTGTTCGTCGAAGGCGACAGTCTGGTCGAGGACCATGACATGCAGGTGTATTGGAAGAAGGTCAGGGCCACTCTCGAGCCCCTGGACTTGACAAAGACCTGAACGATCATGCAGACCTCATGGCAAAACAAGGGGCTCTAGGCGTGCGCTCTGGCGTTTCCAGCCAGAACCCTCGTCTGACGACCCCTTCCCACCCAACCCACCCATTCTGTCTGTCTGGTTACCCGGTCTAAAAACGACCGCAAACGATGCCTCGGCTCCGCCCCGCAGACGCATCGACTTCCTCTCTTTCTTTCGCTGGTTCCGACCTCGCGTTCTTCAAGCAGCGGACTCGGCAATCCACAAACTGATTCTTTACCTTTCTGACCCGGTGTCTCACCCCATCGTTGACACTGACTTTTCCTCCGACGCATATCTTAAGAAGCTATGGGCGGTCGCGCCGACTCCACCTGCGCCATGGCCTGCTTGTCTACGTCTCTGACACCCTCACTTCACCTGCGTTCGTAGTGCCTCAGAGCCTAAGGGGGGTCATGCTAACGCACGCACATGACGCTCCTGTAGCAGGCCACAGAGGTGTTCGCGCAACACACCAGGCACTCCAACAAGTGGCATACTGGCCACACATGCAAATGGACGTGGCAGAATACATCAAAGGCTGCCTAGTATGCTGCCAGTTTCAACCGACAAGACCACTCCATCGTGCACCCTTACAAAGAAGGGGCATTTCTTTTCCGTGGTCTGACCTCCAAATCGATTGGATGGGACCCTTGACTAAATCAACAAGGGGCAACAAATACATCCTAATGGTCACCTGTGCCTTCACTAAATGGGTGGAAGGACTTCCAGCCCCAAACGACACGGCACAGACCACGGCCTTTCTACTCATGAACCACGTGTTCTCCAGATTCGCTTACCCTGTAAGGTCGATTCTGACCGTGGTACTCACTTCACAGCCGAGGTGATGGGACAACTGTGGCAAACCATGGGCGTGAAAGCAAAATTCCACGTCAGCCACCACCCCAGTCCTCAGGCCAAGTAGAAAGAGCAAACCGACGGTGATCGACATCCTAAAGAAATATGTCGCATCTAATCACCGAGACTGGGACGCCAAACTGCCCTTGGTCCTGATGGCTATCAGAGCCACGCCACACACGGCGACCGGAGTCTCCCCGTTTGAGCTCATGACCGGTAGGCAGATGACGCTTCCCCTACATTTACTGTATCAGCCAGGAGAGGCTAACATAGCTACGGCCTATACCACACACCAGTACATGGCTGATCTCCAAGCACACCTGAAAACCACCTTCGCCTTTGCCCAAGAAAAACTAGGCAAAAGTGTAGAAGGACGTAAGGCCTATTATGACCAAAAGTCATCTAGGGACGAACTACAGGTGGGAGACAAAGTGTGGTACTACATGTTCAGTCAACTCACTGGACAAACAAAAGGTGGTACCAACCGACTGACGCGGAAATTCCTCCGTGTTGGGCGGGACCGTACACCGTTGTCAACAAACTGTCCCCGGTGGTGTATCAGATAAAGATCACCAAAGTGAGAAAGGAACCCACTCTCAAGTGGATACACCGCAACCAGATAAAGTTGCACAAAACCCCATGGGATCTAACGCGTTCACGCTCCCAAGTAGTCTCAAACAGATCCCTTAACTTGCAGTAACCACTAACAACTAACCTCTAACCTAATCTCTTAACACCTTTCATTTCTTTTTCTTTTTCAGTGGTAACTGTGAGTAATTCAACAACTGTAACTGATAACTCCGGTATTTACTGTCAATGAAACAATTGCTAAAAAGTTCTCTCTCTCACCAGGATGATGTGGGCGTTACTCCTCCTGATCACCAGCCTTATGGGCATGGGATCCCCAGATCTTATAGAGCCGGACCAACAGCCGGGATCGTTTTAAAGGACCAACCCGGACTGTTGATCACAAACTGTCGCCTGCATACCCAAAGGGTTTTTGTCAGGTTAAACCCAAACGACGTGTATCGGAAACACGTCCGAGCCACTCAAGGGCTCACCAGTTGGGCCGGCGCTAGCTGGACCACCTCTATTCTTAACCACGCTGAAACTGATATTTCCCACATGCTTAACCAGCTCGAGAAATTTACAATTACTCAGGCTGAACTCACTGGAGCTAACCAAAGGTCTAAACGGTTTATAGGAGGACTTCTTGTTGCAGCGGCTGCTGTGGGTACCTTGTTTAACCTCGGGTTGTCCACAGTCAATACGGTTAGCATCTCCACGGTCAAGAGAAATGTCTCAGAATTACTGGCTGAAAACCCTGACATCAGAGCGCAGATCATTCAGCAACAACAGCAACTCCAAACAGTAGGGAAAACGTTGAAGGACACTGTGTTGGTGGTAAACACACACAGTGAAGCTCTAAACAAAACCCACCGAGCTGTAGAGTTACTTATGACCCTCTTCCAGGTCGACTACGTACAAGCCCAAGTAGTCACCGCACTAATGGATGACATGCTCCGAGACATAAGCTCTTCAGTGGACAGCTTAGCCATGGGAAGAATTCCACCCTACCTTATCCCTCTGTCACTAGTACAATCCCTCCTTGGAACCGCCACTAGAGATCTTGTAACCCCACTTCAGGCCCATTTAGCGTACACTTTAGGTAGTGCCGTACCCATTTACGTCAACCCAGAGTTCCGGGAAATGGCTTTTATTCTAAATCTGCCTATCATTGAATCCCAGAACATCTATCGTCTTAAAGACGTCGTAAACGTCGGGTCCTGGCACGGAGACACGCACGTTAAAGTGCACACTCCTTCAGTAGTGGCATACCATGATGCCAATCCAGATTTGTACCTGGCCCCTAATTTACGCATGTGCACCCTAACCAAGGACATACACTACCTATGTCCCAGTAAACCCTTTGTTCGGGACAACACCGGCGGGATCTGTGGCCTTAAGCCTATGAGCCCTCAAGCCAGATGTCCAACGACAATCACGGCTCGCCACCAAGTTACCGTCACTCAAGCAGAGATCATCGGTAACCGCTGGCTAGTAAACACCCCTCTTCCAGACGGAATGCTGACTTACGATCAGCACGACACCTCATCCCGTGTTAACTTGCCCGACCAAACTTTCTGGGTAGATGTACCCCAAAACGCAATTCTTCACATTGGGGACGTCGCCTTGTACCACCTTGACGCTGACCAATACGAGAGTGAAATAGAAATATCAGATTTCTTTTCAACCCATCCTCTCGAAATACACCCTGCTACACTCAATCAAATCCAGTTTGAAGGTAGCAGAACCATTGACATTGCACCCCTTGATAATGTGTTAAAGGAAATAGAGCAAAAACAACAAGCTCCTATTCAACCCATTATGTATGCCTGGTCAACTCCGACACTGTTCTTGCAGCCACAGTAGGAATAGGTTACTTCATGGCCATCATTATCACCATCGTGCTTCTTAGAAGCGTAAAGCCTTAAAACACGTTTAAACCGCTGTACTCAGGGCGTTGCAAATCGTCGTCGCCGTCCTGGGAACAGAGAAAACGTTGCAGGTAGTCCATTACCCCCTGAAGCCGATGTATTTAACCAAGATCTCTCTGTTTCCGAAGAATCTGAACCAACCCCAGTCATACGGAGGTTGACAGATTCAGTTTAAATGTGCTATGTGTTATGTATGTTCAATATAACCAATATATACCTCATGTAACTTTTGTGACTACCCTTAACCCTAAAATGCATGCAATGTCCCTTTAAGGTTATTATCATTTAATGTGTGTTCTTTTATTATCAACAATTTAATAAACTCTAAACCCATTTAAAATGAAATAACTCTCTTGTTCTTTTATTCCCATTAAGTCCATCTTTTAAATGATAAACTCAATCTACCTCCCTTAGCAGATGACTTAATGGCGCCCAAGTAAAACCCCTTTTACAATTAAATATACTTGTTTCCCTAACTACGCTCCCATTATTACACATGTTATAACGCCAAACTCTGTGTCTTTAACGTGTTACTTGCTTCCTGGTCCTGGTACTTCAAGGATGGAGTCGGCACAAGACATTGGAACCTGTCTTTTGCCGAAAGGGGGGACTGTAGTGATATCCCGCAGTACCCCCCAGGAACCAACACCTCTCAGAGGACCAAAGAATTTACAACTCTGAACTTTTAAAGACCTGGCCGTTTTGTTTATTCAGACCGAGGAGAAGACAGAAGACCTAATTAACTATCCTGTGTTAATTCTCTCCAGATGTTCGTATGTTGTGTTAAAGAGTTCACGCAAGAGTGAAATTATATTTACAGCTTTATTTTTCCGTACTTCAAAGGGCGATGTAGGTACCACCTCTTGGCAAACCAGACTTTGTGGTGCCTCTCTTGGCACGTTGATCCGGTGATATACAGCCCACGATAAGACGGTCTTTATTATCGCCAAGGACTGTGCTTCTTTGTTCTAGCATTATAAATTGACCAAACAGTGCACTCTGCTGGACAAGCAGAGAAACAACGCTGCATCGGAACCCCAGCCAAAGTGATTACTCTAAAATGTAACCGTGTATTAAAGATTGTTCGTAACTATGCAAACCTCACCATTCTCCCTTAACAGGATCCAACAGGACAAGAAAGCGTACGATGTTACTCTGTTTTACTTTGCATAAGTGTGTTGTACAATAAAAACTAATTATTAATTTGTTTTCAGAAAATGACAACGAGTATATATGTGTTTGATATCTAAATGTTAAGTAAAGACATTTCACGTACAGATATGATACAATGCAGAAGCAATACGTTCTTAAAATGTGTTTAAGTTGTTTATTTGATGGGACAGAGAAAGTTTATTAAAAACTCCAAAACTTTCAGTAAACGCCCCTCTTTCCCCAAACCGTGTGAAACACGCCTCTTTTCGGCCAGTACAAAAGTGTGCAGCCGGAAATCGCTCTCTTACAAATTCTAGTTTAGCTTCGCTTCTTCTTCATGTTAAACTCGTTTCTGTACTCTTCTCTTTTCGCAACGCTTGCACACTCTTGTTCGCGTAATCTTGTCTACTTTTCTACTAAGTTTTTGTATTTATCGCCGTAACTTTTAAGCTTGAAACCACGTAACACAGTCCTGTGTTAAGTGACTTTATTTTTGACTCAACGCATTTGATATTTTGTTTTGAAAACTTTTACGGAACTACGTAACCACGCCGACGGAAGTGGAAATTTTGTAGTTCTTTAAGTTAAAACGAGTCCGCTAAACAAACAGCCCTCGTTAATCAAGAAAAGACCAGTTTAAGCTTCTTCAACGAACACTTTTGTTAAAGACTTTAGTCTCGACTGCTGGCAGAGGCCCTCTTACTCAAAGACAATAACAGAACGCCTTTCTTTCCCGGCGACGGAGCTCCAAGGCCCGTGGGATCAGTGGACACGTGACAACCATCTAGTCGCTTGGAAACCATCAGTTTCACCCGCGCGGGAAGTTCTAAAGCGGACCTTTGGATCTTTCCTCCTCGGACAACTGGTACCGATCCACCAAACGACAGAGTGAGTGAGCACACGACACTGGTGTTTGGCGTTATAAAACTGTAAATTGTCTTTAGTAGGCCCAGTAGAACCTCTTACCGTACACCATTCAAAACCCGTCAATAGTCCCTTTTAGCTAAGCCATTTAACTTTCTTCTCTCTCCGTAAGAACTCCGAGTAATTAATAAAATTCAAAGGAATTAAACTTTCTGTTCCATCAAAGCCATCATAATGTTATAACCTTAACCTGTTAACTGTTAATTTATGTTCATTCATCATTTATTTTCATCATTCTCATCCTTTGTCAATAATCTTGTTTTATTTTATGTTGTTCATATTTAATCTTACATAATTTTTAATAAAACCCATAAAGACATCCTTGTTTCATGTTTACGTAGATTTGGTCTGAAAACGAGTTAGAATTCATTCCTTCAGTATTGAGACTTATCAAACATAATCAGTTTCCTTAGAACTGCTAAAACTAAGGTGGTGCCCCGAAAGAAATTAATATTTTCATAAACAAAATATTAATTATTAATTTTCATAATTCATATTCATATTAATTATTCATCAACGAGACCATATTCACTACAAGAACCAAAAAAGCCAACATAGTTCAAAATTAAAGGATATTACTATTGACAGCAGGACTCCATATTTGCTGTATTCTTGATAAACTAATGAGCATCTCACCACAGACGTTCATAATGATGTGTGGAAGCAGGTATGAATATTGGTGATGCTGCTTAGTGCCACAATTTTATCAATCTTACTATAGAGAGATCTCAGATTTACTCTTAATTCTCTGGAAATATCAGTAGTGTAGCTAAAGTCTGGCAGTAAATTCATGGCAGCAACAGTGTCAAACAGTGTTAAAGTTATAATGTTAATAGATAATATTTAGGTTTACTAATAAAATAGTGTAAAGAATAGTGAGTAGAGTTATTTATCCATCATTAGGTCGACCGACTACGGACTTTGTGGAGATTAAATGTCCGCCAAGTGCTACTGTGGGATATATGAACAAGTGACTTTAAATTGCCCTTATTGAATGAATATTAAAGAAAATGGATGTCAGGCAGTGTCTGTGATGGACAGTCTTGCCATTAACTGGTGATTGTCCAGGAGTACCAATTTCATGTTCCAATGTTCAAATGTAATGAAATATTTTTCAAATTTCTCCATCTATTAACTTTTTACATCACTGTGGTAATCCATGCATCTCTAAAAGAAAACATATACAGCATCAATATTTTTCACACATGCACCGTCCTGTTTTGGGAAAGAACAGGCCATCCTCGCCCCCTCAGCCTGGGCTCACTTGCCAATCAATGTTCATTTTTCAGACTTCCACACCCCTCCAATCAATCTTTGAGGCCCTGGATGTCCCTTGTACAGGCAGTGACTCAACGTTGGCATCTGCTGCTGTATCCCGATGCTGTCTACAGCACAGATGGACTGGATGGACCCATAAGACAGGACTTTGTGTTCCAGGTCTTTAGTACTGGGAGCAGGCGGGGTCAGTGGAAGATACTGGGCAGACAGAAGCCACTGGCAGCCAGACTGGATAGATGGATGCTAATGCTCTATAATTGTTTGGATGGTGGGATTATTGGGAAGGTGGATTCATAAGCTCCATTTCCAAAGATATGCCGACATAACCATCTGCCCGACTTGAACAACCCACCAGCTCTGGAACTGCCACAGAACTTTTAAAATAAAGTTAAGCTACATAAACAGAGGAATTGTTACAGAATTAACACATTTACTTTTTTTACGTGTTTTTAAGTGACAGAATTACATGCAGTAGGCCCATCATATACGGAACAAACATTTAAACGCAACACTTAACACCTATTTCTTTCAAATACTGTACACAAACCTTTCTAGGTTTGTGTTTGTGAGCACTTCTCCACCTTCACAGGTGCGGTCATTACTGTAACTAACCTGTGTATTGAGTCTTTATAATGACAGTGTTTCCAATGTAACAATTTTGTCTTAATTTGTCACTTCTCTGTAATAACTCAACAGGTTTTATTTTTGTTTATTTGTCCTCGTTCATTGGCCGCTGTGTTATTAGAAGAATGCAAGCGTCTCATTATGGTTTTCACATTCCTTCGGAATAACATCTCAGATCCTTTCTCTCTTTGAAAGAAACACAAACATTGCGATATGACACAGCAGATTCTGCAAATAACAGGCGCGTCATTGATCTGACTGAGAGAAATATATTCTGTAAAATGTAACAAATAATGAGCTGCTTCAAAAACAGACAAAACCGCAACAGTGTCCTGAATAACAATGTATAATGTAGAAGCTTGGATTACATCAGTGTCAAATGTGGGGTTTTTTCTTCGTTTTGTTGCTTTATGGACGAGTGTATAATGCTTATGAATTTTAGCAGAGCACGTTCATTCCCAGGGCAGAGTTAAGAGTTTGTTGATGGGATCATTTATTTCCTTGTGGATTCAAATGAGGTTTATTAATGTTGGTTGTACTTTTATATTTAAATGTTACTTTGTAAATACTACAAGCTAAAGGAAAGATACATCACAGAAAGAAGACATAATATTATATTATTTTAGCCCTTTCGACAAACCTCTATCAAAATCAAAAACATATACTGTATAATGGCAACACACATTTTACTTTATTATAGGTTTTGCAGCTTCAGGTACTTGTATACTAATCACAGAACTCAGTCTTTCAGGTCCTAAAACGATTCTGCTGTAGCTCTTGAAGTCCATATTTGTTTTGTTTTTGTCATTCTGTACAAGCCCAGATTAAAGTAATCCAACCCATCCAGTAACTTGTAGCCTTCAGCAGGTGTTGCCTTAATGCTCACTTGCTTATGTTCTCACTCACTAACACCGCACACATCAAGTCAGTAGATTTGTGCTAAGTCCACCCAGAAAGGTCTTGTCCGGCCCGGCAGTTAAACCCTGGACGTTCTTTTTGAATATACAAACATTAGTTCATTGTGTTAGTGCAGTCAAGAAGAGTTCCAAAACTCATGCAAACACTCCACTCTGACCTTCACCAAACTGAACTTTTTAAAGCAGAGCCATCTTTGCTGTGTGTGTAGAACGATGGTTGTTCTAGACCCAGAACTTGATCCAGAATTTAACTATGCTGCAAGCTAATTTGTCTCTTGACTGTTGCCTGGTCTCTAATGTAATGGACTTACCCAACAGAGCTATAAATTGAGAAATTGAGAGTTGAGCATATTATGGCTAACAATATAGAGTATGCACAAGTTGTCAAGAATTACAGATGTTATTATGGCTACACCCACTGACGCAACGAGCTCGATGAGTGGCAGTGTTGTGTTAAAACTGTGACCAGCAAATATTCAAGAACACATCTAAACATCTGTTGTTTTATTAATGTTTAAATGAAGTGATATGTCAGACGGGTAGCCTTTTGGCTAAAGTGCTACATTTCACATTTACTGTAAAATGTATGAAGGCTCATGGAAACAAATCTATGTTTAAATGGGGTCGCCCCACGGCCCTATGTTCCACATTTCTAGGATTTTTGTTGTCTGTTTGCATATCTGGATCCAGGGTTACCCAAAAACTACTGCTCTGATTTGTGGGTTAGGGGTTAGGGAACATAGAGCTCGGTTAGAGTAGGGTTAGCCTGTAGGAAACATAGACTTTGTGGAAAAGTAGTTTGTTATTTTGAGTACACATGTGCCTTCAGGCTTTGCTTCATGTATTTACCCAGCGTCAATATCAGACAATTATTAATGGCAAGACAACATGATTAACGATAACTGCTTCTTTAGTAGAGTTTTATGGATATTAGTTTTATGAATTATTACTGTTGAGTCTATTATTTTTTCTTCAGAGTGAGGGAAATGTGCTTCCAAATAAAAAATGACGTCTGTGCAAACTCTCTATCCAATGCCTCCACATGAGTGTACTAATCCGTTTAAATTTTTATATATTTTTGTATTCAACAATCACTGTAGGGTTTTACGAACCATCAGCGCTGCAGTATAGAACTCGACTAAAACAGTGTGCGTCATTGCCCATTTTGGTATTGGAGCTGTGCAGACGGTACATAAAAACAAAGCCAAAATTTCTATCTGATGTTATTTGTAGCAGTTATATTTGGTACATTCTGCCGTGTGTAAAAAAGAACAGTGCGTGTTTTGGTGGTGCAGAGAAACACCGAGGAGTGAACAGTGCAGGGAAACCAATGAGACAAAGTGGGACGGACAGAGATTGAGGGAGAGAAAATGGGAGCACCGGAGTTCACTCATACTAAATCCTTTGGCTGAGAGCTGCGAGTCAATTATTCTTCATTTGACTTTTATCTTGCCACTACTGTCTGAGAATGGGCCCACTCCGAAGGCTTGTCAGGCACTTATTGATGCTGTCTGGCCTAAAGCGTTCACACTGTTCTAAAGAAGAGACCGCCGACGTGCTGGGTCCGAGGGGTAATTGTGTCAGGAATTGGGGTTGGTTTCACAGGTGACTTGTATTAGGTTTGGAAAAAATAAAAGATGGAGTAGAGGAACTTAAAGATCTGTTTGGAAAGAATATAGAAATAAAGTTTTATACACATGCATTTGATCTCTTATAAAAGTTTTTAAAATTGAAATAATACCTAGACTGCATTAGAATAACCACTGAGATATGGAATTCAGTACTTTTTATGTTTTTTTTTATTTTAAAATACAGATAAAGCTTAAGTGCCAGTTTTATTTTGTAATGGACAATGAGACCACAACTTCTCACTATTCTTCTCTATATTAAATCAAAATAAATACACTTATAGAGGTTTTAAAGTATAGATAGAAGCTTACAGTTGTATTATTGTAGAACTTATTTAAACACATTATCTTATGTAAAAGTGCAAATAATGTAAACTTGACTAATTCTCAAGAGGTTGAGTCATGAGATGTATGAGGCAGGAGCAATAAGCCCTGTTATTTCATTGTGAAAGTTGCAAACTGATTTTCAGATATCAATTGTGACTGCAATATAGCTCTCATTATATTAAGAACATCTAAGAGAAAAGTGGGATCAAGGTGACTGCATCTGGACATTGTAAAACTGGATGGTAAGACCCAATTCTTAGCCCCCCAAATGTACAGTATAGTTAACAAAAAAAATGGACTACAGACTACAGCTGCTCTGGAAACAGGTCTCTGTGGACTTATATTCACAGCCTGGTGCTCTTTGTAATTCAACAGACTCAGCATTGACCTTGCCGTTGGTCATTTTTATGATAATAAAATAAAACACTTTTGTTTTTGTCTCCATTTTCATTAGCTGAACTAAGACTTTTCTATGTACACAAAAGGCCTGTTTCTATCAAATATTGTTCACAAATCTATTCAAATGTGTGTTAGTGAGCACATCTTCTTTGCTGAGATAATCCATCCACCTCACAGGTGAAGATACTGATTAGAGAGCATTATTATTGTACAGGTGTGACTCAGACTGGACACAATAAAAGGCCACTCTAAAATGCACCCTAACCCCAGGCGAATGCACAAAGAAAACTATGGAACGTCCTGAAGAAAGTCTTCTGTAACAAAGATCATATCTAAATTTTATATGAATTTATATTTTGTCACTCCTGGGTGTTGTTCCTCGTCCGTCAAATGCAGTGCTAGCACACTTTTGCTGGTGGAATGTGTTTTCTCCGCTAATTAGAGGCGTGACAAACAAAACAACTGCGTATGGAAATAGCACTTAAAGTCTATACCGTATCTCTGATGTGAAAGAGATATGTGCAAGTAAACAAACCCCCAACAGCTTCTTGTGTCCTCAGGTGACCTGGTGTATGACAATGTATTCACACCAAAGCAAATGCAAATGTGTCACAAGTATAGCACCTCAAGCGTCGCAGAAAAAGAGTTGCTAAAAACGCTATTAGCACATTTGTGCTTTTACTGTTGATAGCAACAAAGACAAAGGGCATTGTGTCACGGGGGATCAGGACTCGGCACAGTCGGCCGTGGCCTCCGTGCCGGGCTCCCCCGCCCCTACTGATTCGCAGAGAGGAGACAGGTGTGCGGGGCGCGTGAAAGCAAGCCCAGCTGAGCCGAGTGAACAATCAAGAGGGAATAAGAAGCACCGCAGCCTGCTCCTCGACGCCAGATCGTAACATTGACTACAGTTAGTAATACGTCTCGCGTTCGTAGAGTTTGGATTTATGTATGTACTTACCTGTTTCCTTTGTTCACCAGATCCTTCCCGTCCTACCTCCAGTCCGGTTCTCGCCTCCTCGATCATCCCTGAGCCTCGCCGGTCCTTCAGCTCGTCACGCTCCAGCTCAACCCGGTCCGGACCCTGCTACCCCTCGTTATTCCCGAAGAACCCGACAGTTATAAGTTGATCATTTAAATAAACTTGTTTTTGTGAACTGCGTGTGTGCCTGCATTTGGGTTGTCCGACCGGAACATAACAGTACGATCTGGCCAGAATGAACCCAGCAGAGCCACACACCCTGCCACAGGACGGTCGCGGCTCAGACCGCGCTTCTGGAACAGCATGACGCTACTCTACAGGCTCTCATGGACCACATGAAGGAGTTTTCCCGTAACCTATCGGGGCTGAGCGACAGGATGGCGGCCCTGAACACACCACCGGCTACTGGCGCTCCCACCCTCTCGCGCCGACTACGGAGGCCCCACCTCCGAGGTACAGAGAGGGGTATGTACCACCGCCTGCACCGTATAGTGGAGATCTGGGGTCATGCAGGGCGTTTTTAACACAGTGCTCCTAGTTTTTGAACAACAGTCACAGACTTATAAAAGTGAACGTTCAAGAATCGCCTTTTAATAGGCTGTTTGAGGGGGCAGGCATTAGACTGGGCCTCGGCTGTTTGGGAGAGACAGGAAGCTGTATGTTTCTCCTACGCTGCCTTCATCGCGGAGATGAGAATGATCTTTGATCATCCGGTTCGAGGAGAAGAGGCTACTAAAAGACTGTTTTCAATTCGACAGGGTAATCGCAGTGTGGCGGAATTCGCGATCGAGTTTCGATCACTAGCCGCGGAGAGCGAGTGGAACGAGGAGGCTCTTCGTGGAGCATTTTTGAATGCCATTTCCGAGGAACTTAAGGACGAGATGGCGGCACGGGATCCACCAGAGAGCCTAAATGAACTCATAACGGGGGTCATCAGGATTGATAACCGCCACGGAGCGACAGAGGGAGAAGGCCGACCTACAGGCATCACAGAGGTCAGCTACAAGTCCACGGCCGGGAATCACCGCGCCTCAAGGGGGCTTTTCCCAGCCCAAACGAGAGAACCGCGGGGTGGCGGACGAGACTGAGGAGGCCTAACCAGCGGTTATCCGGATCCACCGAGTAGGCCACTGCAACCAGCCGCACCTGAACCCATGCAAGTGGGCCGAACTCATCTGACTGAGGAGGAGAGACATCGCCGAGTCAGTACTGGGAGCTGCCTCTACTGCGGGAGGTTAGGACATTTCCGGCTTCGTCCTCCTCTCCGTCCGGGAAAGGGGGCTCGGCAGTAATGGGAGAGGTACTGCTGAGCCAAGTCCATTCATCTCCCAAGCCTGTGAGAATGGAGGGAACAATTATTTTAACAGATCGGACCCGATCTTTTGAGGTTATGATTGATTCAGGAGCGGATGAAAGCCTTTTAGACCGGGGAGTGGCTAAGAGGTTGGGCATCCGGACTGTGCCGTTGGAGGTGCCGTTGGAAGTTAAGGCTTTGAACGGAGAGGTGCTGACCCAGATCAGAGAACAGACGATTCCCGTAACCTTCCTCCTGTTGGGTAATCATAAAGAAACTATTAGTTTTTACATTTTTGAGTGTGTGCACACTCCTATTGTATTGGGTCTACCTTGGCTAAGACAACATAACCCCCACATAGACTGGGCAACATACCAAGTGGTGTCATGGAGTAACTTTTGCCATTTATCTTGCCTGCAGTCTGCTTTGCCCCCTGTTTCCTCTAGATCCAACCCGGTACCTGAACCTACGGATCTGTCTTCGGTTCCGTCCATCTACCACGACCTGTCGGCGGTGTTTTGTAAGCATCAGGCTTTGTCGCTTCCACCTCACCGACCCTATGACTGCGCCATCGACCTCCTCCCAGGTGCTCCTCTCCCCCACAGCCGTCTCTACACCATCTCGAGACCAGAGAACGAGGCAATGGAAAAATACATCCAGGAGTCCTTGGCAGCCGGGATAATACAACCCTCGTCCTCTCCGGTAGGTGCGGGGTTTTTCTTTGTGGACAAGAAGGACAAATCATTGAGACCATGCATAGATTACCGGGGGCTAAACAAGATCACCATAAAGAACAAATACCCACTCCCGTTGATCAGCTCTGTTTTCACTCACTCGGGGATCCAGGATTTTCACTAAACTAGACCTCCGTAACGCATACCATTTGATGCGTATTAGGGAGGGGATGAGTGGAAGACCGCTTTAACACTCCTTTGGGCCATTTCGAGTATCTGGTGATGCCGTTCGGACTCACGAATGACCCTGCGGTTTTCCAGAACCTAGTTAACGATGTTTTACGGGACATGATTGGACGGTTTGTTTTTGTTTATTTGGATGATATCTTGATTTTTTCTAAAGACTTGGAGGAACACCAGAGGCATGTCCGGAGAGTACTACAGAGACTATTAGAGAATAAGCTGTTTGTGAAGGCCGAGAAATGTGAGTTCCACGCACCGTCCGTTACCTTCCTCGGCTACATTATCGCGCAGGGACAGATCCAAATGGACCCGGAGAAGGTTACGGCGGTAAGGGAGTGGCCGGTTCCGTCCAGCCGCAAGGAGGTTCAGCGATTTTTGGGTTTTGCCAATTTCTACAGGAGATTTATCCGAACTTCAGTAGACTGGCAACGCCTTTGACGGCTCTTACGTCCACTGCGCGACCTTTTGTCTGGACTCCGGAGGCAGAAGGAGCATTCAAGGACCTGAAGCAGCGGTTTACGCCGGCCCCTGTACTCATACAGCCAGATCCTGAACTGCAGTTTGTGGTGGAGGTCGACGCTTCGGAGACGGGAGTAGGAGCAGTTCTTTCCCAGCGCTCTTCCACTGACCAGAAGCTCCACCCCTGCGCCTACTACTCACGTAAGCTCTCGGCAGCAGAGCGGAACTACGATGTGGGGAACAGAGAGCTCCTGGCGGTCAAGTTGGCCTTAGAGGAGTGGCGTCATTGGCTGGAGGGGGCCATTCAACCGTTTGTGGTCTGGTCCGACCATAAGAACCTGACCTACATACAGACAGCAAAGAGACTGAACTCTCGGCAGGCAAGGTGGGCATTGTTTTTGACCGTTTTAATTTTGTGCTTACTTATCGCCCAGGTTCCAGGAACATCAAACCAGATGCACTATCCAGAGTTTTTCCACGGAGCAGTCGGCGCCTGAGGAGGAGCACATCCTGCCCCAGTCGCGCATTCTGGCAACCCTCACCTGGGAAATAGAAGATCGAGTCCGGGTGGCTCAACGCCTGCACCCGATCCAGGGACAGGGCCGGCTAACGCTATGTTTGTACCAGATCCGGTCAGGTCGGAGGTGTTACACTGGGCCCATGGGACCCGACTCACGTGCCATCCAGGGATGGGTCGCACCCTGGCTGTCCTACGCAGCAAATTTTGGTGGCCCACCATGGACAGAGACACTAAGGACTACATCGCAGCTTGTCCAGTTTGTTCCCAGAATAAGGCCCTCCATCGAACCCCAGCAGGACTGTTACAGCCACTACCTATTCCCAGCCGGCCGTGGTCTCATGTGGCTTTGGACTTCACACGGGACTCCCGCCATCGAACGGACATACGGTGGTGCTGGCGATCGTTGATCGCTTCTCCAAAACAGCTCACTTTGTGCCGTTGACCAAGCTTCCATCCGCCAGGAGACCGCAGATCTCCTGGTGAAGCATCTGTTCGGCTACACGGGATTCCTCGGGACATTGTGTCAGACAGAGGTCCACAGTTCACCTCCCAGGTTTGGAAGGCATTTTGCACGGCGTTAGAGATCAAGGTTAGTCTCTCCTCTGGGTATCATCCACAGACAAACGGACAGGACGGAAAGGGCGAACCAACAGATGGAGGTGGCCCTGAGGTGCACCTCATCTGCCAATCCGGCAAGTTGGAGTGCTCAGCTGCCATGGGTAGAATATGCCCACAACACGTTGGTGAACACCTCCTGGGTATGTCTCCTTCCAATGCTGTTATGGTTACCAACCCCTTTATTTTCTGACCAGGAACAAGAGCTGGCAGTTCCGTCCATTCAGGATCACTTGAGACGGTGCCATCAGGTCTGGAGAAGGGCCCGATCAGCTCTGGTGCGGGCCTCGGCTCAATCGCAAGTCCAAGCCAACCGACACCGCACCCCCGCCCCTAGATACTCTCCGGGTCAGAAGGTCTGGCTGTCATCCAGGGACTTGCCGTTACGGGTGGAAGCTACAAAATTGGCACCACGGTTCATCGGCCCGTTCGAAATAGAGAAGGTCATCAACCCGGCGGCAGTTCGACTCAAGCTCCCTCGGTCCCTTAGGATTCACCCTACCTTCCACGTGTCCAGGATCAAGCCGGTCAGCTCCAGTCCATTGAGTTCCCCCTGTCCTCCCCCCGCCGCCCAGGATGATTGGCGATCACCCAGCTTACAGTGCGGCGGCGGATTATGGATGTACGGCGCCGGGGTCGAGGCCTTCAGTTTTTAGTGGATTGGGAGGGTTATGGGCCGGAGGAACGCTGTTGGGTGCCACGGAGAAACATTCTGGATCCATCCCTGATCCGAGAATTTTTTCTACGCCATCCGGAGAATCGGGATAGGCCGCCAGGTGGCGTCCATAGAGGGGGTACTGTCACGGGGATCAGGACTCGGCACAGTCGGCCGTGGCCTCCGTGCGGGCTCCCCGCCCCTACTGATTCGCAGAGAGGAGACAGGTGTGCGGGGCGCGCGAAGCAAGCCCAGCTGAGCCGAGTGAACAATCAAGAGGGAATAAGAAGCACCGCAGCCTGCTCCTCGACGCCAGATCGTAACATTGACTACAGTTAGTAATATCGTCGCGTTCGTAGAGTTTGGATTTATGTATGTACTTACCTGTTTCCTTTGTTCACCGCAGATCCTTCCCGTCCTACCTCCAGTCCGGTTCTCGCCCCTCCTCGATCATCCCTGAGCCTCGCCGGTCCTTCAGCTCACGCTCCAGCTCAACCCGGTCCGGACCCTGCTACCCCTCGTTATTCCCGAAGAACCCGACAGTTATAAGTTGATCATTTAAATAAACTTGTTTTTGTGAACTGTACGTGTGTGCCTGCATTTGGGTTGTCCGACCGGAACATAACACATTGCTTCTGTGCTGAATATCAACTGAGATAATTGCAGATGTACTTACCAGACAACTCTATTGCTCTGCGTTTTTCTTAACCATGATCTTCACTGGTACTGAGTAGCAGTAAAGCCATTTCTGTGCTGCCAACTGAGCTTTGGGAAACAACATCACAACCTTTATTCCCACTGCGTCGGACAATAGAGCAACTGTTGAGATAGGACTGTCTTAATGGAGTTGAGGTAGTGGACTTCCAGGTACAGAGAAAACTTCAGAATCAACTAAATAATAAACAAAAAAACTAACGATTTGTGAATAGAAGTTGCCACCTAAATCAGTGTTTTGCTCTAAAGCATAGCTTAATGACCAAAAAACTTTGCTCTATGTGCTACATTTTACAACCTAAATAGATAAAGTGAGCACTCAATTAAACTGTGATCATTATACTATATTATACATCTGTTTCAATTCATACCCCACAATTTGTTTACATTTTTACTACCAGCCATATGACGCACTGCTGACAGCTATCCAACAGATTAATAGACAGAGAATTAAAGACAACAGAGGTCTCCTGCTTTCCGAAATTCTATTTGAAGTTTCAGTAAAACCTTTACATTAAAAGTCTGC
>JALDNG010001883.1:0-47541 GCA_024349245.1 Neodontobutis hainanensis | reverse complement strand
CTGTAAAACCACAAAAAATTGTTTTGAGTCTCAGCAGAATCTAATGACACATTTTCATTGTTGGAGTCACAAAATATGGTCATGCTCAGAAACATCACATCCATTAGAGAAAGAATTATGAAAAGTTTAATAATTTTATCTCAGAACATGTGTTACTCTTGACATCGGGCCTCGTGCAAAAAAACTAAGCTCACAAACACAGAGAAATGTTCCTACAGTAAACATTTATGAACTGTATTACAATACCTCAGTACTCTCCACCTCCAACAGGCCAGTGCAGTCAGGACGCACGAAATCTGTCTATGGTTCATTTACATTATGTGTCCTTTCAGCCGTCTGTGTCATTCATTTTTAAATTAACAAAAAGTAAACACCAGTGGTCTGTAGAAATAGTTGCATGATGCTGTGTTGTTTAATGGACTCAGGTTAGCACATCTAGAGTTGGAATCACTTGGTACCACATGATACACTTTGCATCGCTCTCAATGATTCTGTCTGAGATACATGTTTTGGCACAACACTGGCAGTGCTTGTTTTTGGAAAAGGGTGATGAGTGGTTGTTTACTCTGCATATTGTGTCCATTGTTTTCAATTTTTTTAAACAATAAATCACATTTACTGTAAAATTATCTGATCGTGCATTGGGCCAGCTGAGAAACAATGGAGCTCAAAGTGTTGCTGTCCAAGATTCAGAAAAAGCCCAGGAGAGCCACATGGAGTTCTGCTCAGCAAAACTTTTATACATTTCTTGGAATAATCATATTGACAGAAGTTCTCTTTCCTTCTGTGACTATATAACAAACTATTCACTTATATTTTTGTGTTTTCTCCTCCTGGCTTTAATTTTAAACTCTACCTGGAGAAACAATATACTTTGAAACCACCTTCAACCTCTAAATGTCAATTAGACTGCAGCCTGCGTCTCGGGCCACTTGGAGGTAAAGATCACAAGGAAGCTGTCAGTATCTGACACTTTTCAGTAAAAATGAACTCTTTGAAGCGATTTATAAAGAAAGAACCTTGCAAACCAACACTGAAATCTCCTCTGGAGCAGTAATTTCATCGAGTAAGCCACCATTTTAGCTGTCAGGTAAATTGTTGGTTATAGAAGTGGGTCATTGATTTGTCGGGAGCCTTCATACGTCTTCAGTGAAAGGGATTGTTTTGTCTTACCTCCAGGAGCAGTACTTGGAGGACTTCTTGAACTTGAAGGCAGAGCGGGACAGAGTATTCCTCGGCAACGGCCTGGTGGGCGGGGAGTACACGGAGCCTGTCGCCATGGTGTAGCCAGGGGTTGCTGTGGAGAAGAGAGGGGTGGTGCCTGTACCAGTCTTAAAGAGGAAGTGCCTGGTAAAAAAAAGTTTGAATAAAACTTAATGTGTGGGATTTCCATTAAAATGAAAATGAGACAAAACAATAGACAACCATCTTTAATCACTTTAATTAATTTATTCAGTTGTTGCTAAAAAATAAAAATTTTAATTAGCTTTACAAGAACTGTGAAGAAGTTAATAAAAGTAAGTTCTTTCTTGGTTTTAAATGAATTTTGCAAAAGCCTGAGGAAAATAAAACATAGCTTTTCAGGCGTTTTGAGATACAATCTTTCTTCCTTTGGCTTTGTCTCTTTTTTTTTCAATGCCACCCGGTATTGTAGATAGAGAAAATGTGCTGATTATAATCCAGGCAGTGAGGGTCACAGTGCTATATCAAATAGTGACACGTTTAACTGCTTTTGAATTTAGTTATTTACCCTATTTTATATTTTTAACAGACGTTTCTATGGGGCTCTCTAAACCCAATGTACAACCAAGAAGGTTAGTTAAAGTAGATGCTGCTGTTAGCCCAAATGCTAATAAGGCATGTTACCTTTTCCATTTAACCGCTTCTCCTTTGATTTAGTTCAAAACTATATGTTATGTGATGTTTTCCTCGTCAATAAAAGACACTCTTCCTGTTTGAGCTTGTCTGTGGCCCGCTAGAGGTTCACACTTGAATCGAACCGTACCAGAGGGGTCTAAGCACAGCTATTTGGTCTGCACTGAGGTTTGTATGGAGCATTTGTCCAAGTAACCCGCCCTAACACAGCAACCGCACCAGAGTTTGTTTGAAATACACCCTGAGTAATGTACGCCAAAAATAAAAATGTCTTGCCTAAATACAAACTTGTGCCATAGCATAGCACTTCCTGTTTGCCTCTTAGCCTATTAGCATAAGCACCTGTTAGCATAAACACCTATTAGCATAAACATGACACTGTCCTATTATGATTTTATTTTATTTTCTCTGCTTGTGATGGGTTAACTTTTGTCAATAAGTAATAAAAATAGGACAGACATAAACCTTGGCACAGGTTTTCTTTAACAGTCAATTGATTTACCCCATTTTTTTTATTTAAACAGTTTTCCTCATCATATCCTTAGTCACTACAGATGTCTACTTTTAGGCTAATTTAATTCCATCAACGAAGCAACCACACAATATAACGGCTCATTTCTATCATAAACATATCAGTCAACAAAGATGTGTTGAAAAATAGTAACATGTGATAAAACCAGACTGATCTAAAACAGCCTCCTGTACAGAGCCATTGTGCCTTTGTCTCAGCTCATTGGTCATGCATCTGTACAGTTTGTGCGAGTACAGCGGCTCACAAAGCTTCATTATTCTCATTATATCAACAAAAGAAGCGTGACATTTGTGCTCTGTTTTTGTATGCATCTTTAACTGAAGCATAATCAGCTTCTGCCAGCTAATATATTTCATTATTTCCACCTTCGACTTGCACTATTAATATCTTGACAACACTTTAGGACAATGTTGAAATGGTCATTAAATAAAAGACACAACAAGTGCATCGATTTTGTTTTTTTTATTGGTGATAACACGTTCCTTTACAGTATCTGGGCAGCTAGTGTGCGCTCTCATCTACAAACGGAGACATTTCTCGGTGTAACACTCAGAAGAGGCCAGTTGTGGTCATTAAACAGGTTTCCCATTAAAAACCTGAAAAGGATGAGGCCAGGACACACACACACACACACTGAAATACACACACTCTCACTAACGCATTCAGGTACAGCTGGACGCCTAAATAAGAGAAGGGCTTTGACTTCACAGCCGTGAGCAGACAGGCTTCTGCAGCTCCTGTTGTTGTCCACTAGGGGGCAGTCACAGCGCCAGGAAGTCCAGGGCTGTGTCCCGCTCATCCACCAGCTCCGCTGCTGTGGCGTCCATCTTGCCCTGAGAGAACTTGTTGATGGGAAGACCGTCAACTACTTTCCAGGTCTTGTTCTGTGGGAAAAAGTTTTAAAACATAAAAAAAAATGATAGTTCCACAGATTAAGTCTTTGAGCGTTTGTAATGATTAACATGAACAGGAGAAGACAATTAAACAGGGTCTACCTAATATTTTTACTCATGTATTTAGTTTGACAGTTTAATCTCTGAAAGTTGATTGTACACAACAATCCTCTGTGAAAAAAACAAAAGATCTTAAGAGGCCATCTAGGCTTTATCAATCATTTAATATGAGAATGATCAGCCCACAACTTGCTTCAGGAAAAAAATAAATAAAAAAGTGCTCCCCCATTGGTCAACAGGCTGGACGGACAATGATGTCAATCAAGAAAACAACAAGAAAATGGGTTAATCCTGCAAAATACATCTTATTATAGAGCGAAAAAGCTCAAAATAAAGAAAAATTGAGAAAAGGGCAACACATTAAAACGGATAAATGTTGGCAAAGCTTTAATTTGTTGAACAAGGCAGAGATAATTTCTGGATCACTGCAGTCCAACCGTAAAGTTTCAGGTCAGCGCTAAACTTTGGTTTAATGTAATGTTTTAGATTTTTGTCCAGTTTTACCATTTACCGAAGCAGAAAAGGTTATTTTGCTGCTGCTGTTGAGGGAGAGAGCTGAGGCTAAAGAAAAGATTGTATAAACTAAATATGGAATCTGTGAATATAATGTTGGAATTACTGTGTTTTACATCTTACTGTTCCCTAAAAGCCCTTTTTGTGATGAAACTTTAGCACACACTAAAAACACTGAATCTCAGCATTATTAGTTTGTTGAGGTTGTAAATAAAAAAGTCACCTTGATCTGAACAGGGAAGGAGTAGATGAGATCCTCTGGGATGCCGTAGGAGTTTTTACCAGCGTACACTCCCATCGAGATGAACTCACCCTGTGTCCAAAACAAGAGTCATTAAAAGCTGCTCAAATCTAATACATCTGTTTTAATGATAAATAATCAAGAATTAGAGTTTGTGGATAGACCAAACTAATGCACCTGTAATTATCTTGTATTTTTCTGTGTGCCTTCAGTCAGATGCTTTAGTTAGAAAGTTAGTTGTAGCTGTTTTCTTTTTAAGGCTGTATTTCTAAGCTGCTGAAATGGCTCACTGAATATTTAGTTTAGCTTCTTGTCAGTGAGGAATATAAGCATATACTGTGTAATGTATAGTTTGAAAATGAGAACATGCAACACTAAGACAAAAGAGACAAAGGCTGGCAATGAAAACCCATCTAAAATGTCTAACGGATAGAAAAAAAAACAAACACAAGAATTAAATACTTGATCTGATTTTGAGAATTTTAAATAACAGCCTCATGATTTTCGATTACACACTTTCACTTTCCAGCTAATGTATTTCTGTCTGAGGGCGCGCTGACCTCTTTGGTGCCGAACCAGATGTCCCTCATGTGGTCGCAGATGGCTTTAGCGGCCGACATGGCGCTGGACAGCTTCCTGGCCTTAATGACAGCTGCACCGCGCTGCTGCACCGTCTGAGAAAACACAAACACTATTTTTACATGATCTAGAAGTTTTATAAAAAAAAGATAAACACACAACTTGACTATGAATTGAAGGATGAAATAGAAACACATTCCTAAAAGTCTATCTACAGAAACAGGAGAGAACTTACGGAGATGAAATCTCCCTGGAGCCAGGCGTCGTCCTTCACAGCGTCGTACGCAGGGACCTCAGATCCTTTCAGGTTCACCTTGGCGTGGTGCACATCAGGATACTGAGTCGACGAGTGATTTCCCCAAATGATCACATTCTTCACATGTTCAGAGGAAACGCCGCAACGCATCGCCACCTACAGGACAAAAGAAGAACAAACTGTGAAGCAAAACATGACACTCTAGTTTTTAGGAACTGCAATACTCTTTTGTTAGAACATTATCTGTGAAAAAAGAAGGCATCATTTAGACTTCGTTATCAAGAATTCCAAAAGCTTTCCTCATCAAATGTTCACGTGTACTGAGGTCTGAGGCAGGTGTAGAAAGCTGCAGGAAATGTTAATGACACTGGCTTCTGCTGGTTACACAGAAGAAAGCTGTACTTGTTTTAAAGCCTTGTCACCAATTCATTTTTACAATTCTGTCTTTAACAATTATATCCCTTCATTCATATAAAAAGGTCACACTCAGAATTAATCCTAATGCCAGGTCTAAACAGCTTCATAGAACTGTACTGCATCACATTTGTACTTTGGAACGTCTGGGACCTACAGTGATCTTTGTAAACAGGACAGAGGTGTTACCTGCGAGCATGCTCTGTTGTGGTCCAGTCGGGTCAGGCAGGAGAAGTTCTCTTTGGGAATGGATGGGGCACATTTAGAGGCAATCAGACAGTTGGTGTTAGCTGGGTTTCCTACAACGAGAACCTGTAAAACATACACCCTTAAATGTAGATTACTGTTTGTATTTAGTATTAACTAAATCTGGAGCAAAGTCTTCAAATGTGGCAAAGAGCAAAAGTGACTTCCCTAAAGCTTTTAGAGCAAATAAACAGTGTGTGTTAAAGAACTCAGGGGTTTTCTCTGTTCTCTGAACTTCCTTTTTCATGTCTTTAGCGTCATTAATCTGGCCTTTGACCTCAGTGTAAGGGGCGTTGTGACTCTGGAACTTTGATCCAATGTGTAGTAAAGAGAGAAAAGGTTTGTTGTGACAGAGGAAAACTGAAAGCACTTTCATTTCCATCACTACATTAACATCCAGAAACATGGTGTTTATTTTTATGTTAGTCTTTCACACCAGTGTTTCAGTCAAGTCACCAGTTTTCAAGTCCGAGTCCAAGTCAGTAAAGACTAGTCCGAGTCGAGTCATTACTTTTTAAATTTATTCATTTAGGCTGAACATCTGGGTCACAAGGTACTGGAGTTAAATGAGAGCAGCTCGTCCCGCTCTGAACACATGCCACAGGCAGTGGTGTGTGGTGTTGTTGCAGAACGTGACTTATGAGTCCTTTGTGTTCAAGTCTGACTCATCGGTTCTCAAGTCCAAGTTGAGTCACAAGTCCTTGTATTTGAGAATAAACAAGTCCAAGTTCAAGTCTACGCAAGTTCTAGTCGAGTCATTGAGGCTTACCCTCGAGTCGAGTCACAAAAATTAGCTATTTTTTGTCTCAAACACCCAAAGGCCAAATGTCCACTGTCGCCCGTTTGTGCACACACTGAAGAGGGCTCATATAGAAAGACAAAAATAATCATTTGCGATTGCTTTACCTACACTGTTGTGGAATCAGCACAAGTTAAGTCTTTCTATTACTCGTCAGAAAGTGGACTGCACCTTATTAAATCAAGCTTGGAAATGAATTTTTCAGATGTGTGTAGTTTACTGCCTGCTGCAGGTTTGAGAGTAAAAAAAGAATAAACAGCATAAACTATCCGTCATTATTAACATTACCGTCTTATTGAAAAACTCCTTAAAAGTATAAAGATCCCTGATCATCTCTGGGAACACTTAAAAAGTCAAATGTGTAGTTCTTTAGGTCTACAATTTAGGCACCAATAGCCAGTGTGTACCTCGGGGCTTTGCTTTAGTGACGGGTGCATACCTTGACGGTCTTCTTGGCGTACTTGTCGAGTGCGGTGCCCTGGGTTTTAAAGATTGATACGTTGGCCTTCAGCAGGTCCTTCCTCTCCATGCCTTCTTTCCTGGGCATGGACCCCACGAGGATAGCAGCATCGATGTCTTTAAAGGCCACCTCCACTTTGTCTGTGGGGATCACCTCTGAGAGAGACGACAGGAAGGACATCTTAAGCTGAGTCAGCTCTAACCTACAGCCCTACAGAAGCCTGTAGTGACATGCCACTTTCTGAACCAACCCAGTTGCAAAAGGTTATCAGAAACTAAATATTTGCTTTACAAGTGTCGTCAACTTTCATGCAACTTTATAAAAAGAAGAAATGGGGCAACACAAACAAATGCAAATAAGGGCTCTATCCATTGGATTTTAAAATGGAGCTTTCTTTTCTTCTCATGTTTTGTTTAAGACTTTACATTATTGTCATTTGCCTGCATTAAAATAAATTATTCTAATAGTCTGAGTTTTGTTGTGACTGATCAGTAATTTTAATTCTCTTTTCTGATAATTATTTACAGCCTGCTTACATCACAGCCCTTTAACTCGTACCCTGCAGATAAAAGGCTCAGATGTCGATAAGATGCCTTTGCTACATCCTGCTATTGGACTGAACTTCAGCCCGCTCCTCTCATTGTTGTCCCACCACCGCTCAGATTGGCTGCTGCGTGGCCTCAATAACCAGCCAATCAGAGGCCTTTACCTGCCTCACACCTCCCCACAAGTATCCCTCAGTGGTAACAAAAACATCAATCATTTCAAGCCATAAAATAACGTTTGTGTTGGACATCTCACCCCTGAGCAGCGGGAGGGCACAGTCCTGCAGCTCCATGACCACACCATCCAGCACCGGCAGCATAGGCGGGATGTCCAGCAGAATGAGGACGACTGGCTACAAACGCAGAACAAGACAGAAGGACCTAGTATAAGATGAGTCTAAACTTTCAGTGGAAACATGCTACAGATAAAGGTTAAGGTTCACGTAATCAGATTAAAAAGACCACTATTTAGGACATTTACAGCTGTCCCATGAGTTATGTTTGTACTCGACACAAAGGAAACTGTGACCATATTTCACTTTGATGTGCATTCCTCTTCTGATCTGAGCAAAGTAAATGAACTCTGTGCAACATTCTGCTGCTACAGACTGTGAGGATACACTGAAACAAGTACAGACAGTGTTTAATAATGATATCTGCAGCCATCGTGGTTCCAATAACACACAAGTGCTTGCAGTGTTCTCTGTGTATTTATTTATAGGTCTAGTATTATGAGCCAGAGGGGTGTGTCGATGCTTCCAGCTATATCGGTTTAGGACAAGATAAACTGACAAAGAGTGCAAACATCAAACCCCAGCTACAAACCAATCAGGAGACAGAAGGGAAAATGTCTTAAAAACACATTCATTTGAAGACACACAAAAGGGCATTATGTAAAACTTAAGTTATTACCCAGCATCCTGTGCAGTGAAGGGGCTCAGTTGTGAGTTGTTACTTAATCTGCAATATCTACACTAGACTTTCCCGTACGACTCTAGGTCCTTGCAGGACATAGAAGGGACTGGAACACAGAGCTGTACATCTAATATTTTACACGTTTCTTCTTCTAATCCGGTCTCACCTGGTCACTGCCGAACACATCTCCCTTGGCGATGCTGTAGAGCAGGGAGTAGGCGATCTGGCCAGCGGCGCCGGTCACAACAACACGGATTGGTTCAGCCTGGAAACACAAAACAAACACCAGTGTCAGAGATTTATATTAATAATAATGACAGCGGGTGGAAACAGAAGCTGGACTGGTTAAATGACTTACAGCTCATAAATTTAAATTAAAACAGCTATTGCACTGTGTTTTTTGTGTGTATTTACCCTTTTAATTAACTAATCATTCATATATACAATGATCTAAAGGCTCCTCTTGCTTCGGTCTCACTCCAAACGGATTAAAAATAAACATTAAAGCACTGTACAATGACCTTGTGCAGAGTGAAGGTTGGGGGCAGAGCCGTCCATTTGAAACATGAGGTGAAGAAAGACAGAACTGACTTTGCACGACAGCGATTAAAATGTGATATTCTCATTTATTCTCTCAAATTTAAATAACTCATGCTTATAGAAAATAACATTTTAATGCAATAAAGCACATTAACTCCAATAAAAAGCACAAACTAACACAAAAGAAGGTCATATGAAGAGTAGTTTGACACTAGACACACAATAACGTTTAACGTACATTCACCTCTTTTCTGTGAATTATATCTGTCTCAATGAGCCTGAAAGTCTGCCTCTATACATCCGGTTTTGTCACGTGACACTTCAAAGTCAAAGTGGTTATCATTACTATTGGTTATTAGCCACAGCAGCTACATTTGACTGAATGATGTATATATTTAGAGTGTTTAGAGAATATCCCACCTGTGATAAAACAATAGGTTAATGCATGAATGTTGATTAGGACACACTGTTGTGAGTTTTGGTATTTGCAATAGGATGCAGATAATCCATTTGAACATGTAAAGCCTGCTCTGATTGGCTGTGCGTGACTGAATTAAAGAAAAGGCCGATGACGCAGATGCATGCCACGCAGCAAAAATTAAAGATGGAGGCAAAATAACCTATTCAAAAGAAAAAAAAACAATCAAGTGCAAAACCGAATTATTAGAGCAAAGCGAAAAGTCGTCTTTGTCGTTTAAAGCTAATCCTAACGCTGTCTACGGAGTCAAAACTGCGCATGTCTGCTGTGGTATTTTCACTAAAGCAGAAAGATTAAATGATACTAAGACGGAGGAAGTTATTGTTACAAGAAAAGTCCGCCCTTTTGTCAATGTCACCCACTGATGCACCGGGGATTGAGAAAAGAGTCCATCTTGTTTCTTAGAGGCAGGAGCATGTATTAAATAATGCACGCGCAGGAGGAGATCTTACCATTGCAGCGCGTGAGGGTGTGCAGCCTGTTCTCGTGCTCAGACTCAGGGACAAGACGGAAGGGTCACCTCTGCGCTATTCTTTTCCTGCACCCGGCCGTGCGCTCGAGTCAGGCGCTGGAACGACCCATACCGCTGCGTTTCTGGGAAATGTAGTCTTTTACAGTGTTTACCACAGCGAGGAGGTCACAGTGAACTCAATCTCCCAGGATGCACTGTTCTTGCACGGACAACGCCTCCTGTTTATTTTTGCTCTCTGACGGTGTCTGCTGGATAACAATAAAACTGCAAGGTTCACGTCCCAGCACTGGATAAACACGTTTTTAAGTGTAAAAAAACAAAACTAAATTTAATAAAAATGAGGAGAATCTGACATGACTGCTATACCGATCTAAGAAAGTGTGAACAACTATGCTCATAAGTCAGATTGGTAAATGCAGAGACTGCTTTTGCTTTTTTTTTTTTTTTTTATCCAAAAATTTGCCATTTTTACAAAATTACATTGAAAACCTATCCAATCTTAGATAAAACAGCCACAAAGATTATCGAATAGGCTCTGCACTGTTACAGTTATTGTAGTGTCCCTCAGCAAAGCCAAAGTTCAAACCTGGATTCAATTATTTTCAAGAATGGAGGAAATAAGTGCTCATACTATGGCCCTTTTAGAGCAGAAAACCAATCAGACCTGCTGTAGGGTGTGGTGCAAAAGCCAGAAAGGAAAGAGAAAGTAAAGGTGTAACCAGCTCAAAGGAACATTAAACTGTATTCTCCAGATTTTTATTGGAGTTTCTCTTAAACACAGGTAAGTACAACATAACTACTATTCGTTCAATGTTAAATGTAAACTCTTGATTTTCTATATCGTTTAAATGTGTGTGTTACAGAATAAAGCTGGAGGAGCCATTTTGTCACACATGTAATTATCCAAATGAATGTTTAACTCTGAGGAAATGTTCAGGTATCTTTATGTCTTGGGTGGCCTTGGTACTTGGTATTTACTTGTGCTAAAGAGTGTCTAGGAAGAGGAAAGTGTATAGACTTTTATTACTTTAGTAAAAGACTGTCAATGTGAAATCTTCCATTTTAATTATTCAGATTAAAAGTCATGAAATAAAACATAAATATATGTAAATAAACTCTGGCCACAGTCCTGATTGTGAGTGTAACTTGTCAATTGAAAAAAATGAGACAGTTTATATTTTATTAAAAAGTTTTTTTACATTTATGAAAATATTTTTTTTTTTGTTACGGTTATAGTATTTATAGTATCACAATTGCAATTCTATATTTTATTTTTATAATGATTTTTTATTTGGTTCCAAATTTACATTTACAATTCAATTTTATTTTTATAATTTTTTTTTACATTCAAGTTGACCCTAAATTGACATCATAAAATTGTAATAATATGACATTTATAACACCAGAATTAAAAAAATAACATAACCTTTATTTCTTTTACAGACATGGCTGCTGTAAACTCTTCTCTGTCTGAAGACCAGGTCCTGTGCTCCATTTGTCTGGAGGTGTTCACTGACCCAGTCTCTGCTCCTTGTGGACACAACTTCTGTAAATGCTGCATCAACAAACACTGGGACAACAGTGACCTCTGTCAGTGTCCCATGTGTAAAGAGGTTTTCAACACAAGACCTCTGCTGCAGGTCAACACTTTTATCTCAGAGATGGTCTCTCAGTTCAGAAACAGAGCTCCACAGGAAGAAGACTCTGTGAGCTCAGAGCAACCAGCTGCTGAAGCAGGAGAAGTCCTCTGTGACGTCTGCCCTGAGCCCAAACTGAAGGCCCTGAAGTCCTGCCTGGTTTGTCTGCTCTCGTACTGTCAGAACCATCTGGAGCCTCATCTGACACTGCCCCGTCTGAAAAGGCACCAGCTGCTGGACCCTGTGGAAAACCTGGAAGACAGGACGTGTCCCAAACACGACAAACCTCTGGAGCTGTTCTGTAGGACGGACCAGAGCTGTGTCTGCATGATGTGCACCATTTTGGATCACAAGAGCCATGACATAGTCCCTCTGAAAGAGGAATATGAAGAACAGCAGACAGCGCTGAAGCAGACAGAGGCTGAAACTCAGCAGATGATGGAGGAGAGACGGCTGAAGATCCAGGAGATCAAACACTCAGTGGAGCTCAGTCAGAAACAGAGAGACAGAGAGATGGCTGAAGGGGTCCGGGTCTACACGGCTCTGATGGAGTCAGTTCAGAGGAGTCTGGACCAGTTCAAAGAGGAGGTCCAAGAAAAGCAGAGGAGGACAGAGAAACAGGCCAAAGGCTTGATCACAGAGCTGGAACTGGAGCTCTCTGAGCTGAAGAAGAGAAGCACAGAAGTGGAGCAGCTCTCACGCTCTGAAGACCACCTCCACTTTCTACAAACCTTCACTTCACTGAAAACTGCTCCAAACATGAAGGACTGGACACAGGTGAACTTTGACCCTCCTTCGTTTGAGGGCACAGTGGAGAGAGCTGTGTCTCAGCTGCAGGACACACTCACTGAACAGATGAAGAAAGTGTCTGAGGCTGACTTAAAGAGACTACAGCAGTGGGCAGTGGACATGACTCTAGATCCAGAAACTGCACATCCCTATCTTGTCCTGTCTGATGATCTGAAACAGGTTTATGATGGTGATGTGAAAAAACCTCTCCCAGATAACCCAGAGAGGTTTTCTGTTTGTTTTTGTGTTTTAGCAAAGCAGAGTTTCTCTTCAGGCAGATTTTATTTTGAGGTTCAGGTCAAAAGTAAGACTAGGTGGGTATTAGGAGTGGCCAAAGAATCAATCAACAGAAAAGAAAAAAAATTCTTAACACCTCAAAATGGTTTCTGGACCATTATTCTGAGAGATGGTGATAAGTACATAGCTTGTGCTAAACCTAGTGTTATTCTCTCACTAAAGTCTTTTCCTCAGAGGATTGGGGTGTTTGTGGATTATGATCAGGGTCTGGTCTCCTTTTATGATGTAGATACTGCAGCTCTCATCTACTCTTTCACTGGCTGCACCTTCACCGAGAAACTTTATCCTTACTTCAGCCCCTGTAACTTTGATGGAGGTAATAACTCAGCTCCTCTGGTCATCATGTCTGTTGAATAAATTGAGTAAACATCAGACGAGAAGAGATGAGACTCACTGAGAAACCCCAGCTGCAGATTGTAGATAGATGTAGGTGAGATTAAACATGAGTCTAGACCTGACCAAGTGACTGGGGTTTGATTCTGTGACCTTTGAACAGCACCTGATTATTTTTCTCACTAGTTTTTATTAATCTGTCCTTTGTTTAATAATTAGTGAGTTTTCACAGCTAGTGTCCTAATAGAGTTTCCATTAGATTTATGGATTGTATGTTTGATGGAAATATGCCGGTCAATATTAAATCCCACATGTAACAGTTCATCTATTTCTTTTTGTATTTTTGGTTAAATATTTTTGTTGCAGTTTGTAAAATTTAATACATAAATAAACATTACATTAATGGAATAAATGTTTAACATGTAGTTTTGATGTAAGACACAGTAACACAATCGTATTTGTTCACAACTCGTTTATAAATTGCATTATCCAGGTGTGTTTAAAATGTCTCAGAAACCCTGACTAAACTGTAGATAGATGTGTTTTCATCGTAGGTGATCTATGATTTAAAGTTCTCAATAGACTGAGCAGGTCTAGAACCACAGTTTAGGGACTAGTTGCTGAAAACTCCTGTCGGCTCTGGTTTTGTATTTGTGATCTCAGACACGGTCTTGAAGCAACTGGTTTGATGACTTCAGTGATTTGACTGGAGCATGTGAAGACTCTGATAAATATAGAAGTGCAAGCCTATTTGGAGATTTATAAAAGGATCTAAATGTCAAAGGCAGTTGACAGACGCTAGGCAATTATATTTATAAAAGCACAATTTATACACTGGGTAACTCAAATTGCCTTAGAGAAATAAAAGACAATTTACAAGTTTTAGATTAAGAAACATAAAAAAAAAACATTTTAAAAGACAAAGAGTACATATAAAAATAAAAACACTTTAAGTTGTAATGTAGGCAGAGCTAAAGAGGAAGGTTTTTAACTTCTTCTTGAACATTGTTAAAGTTGAGGTTGGTCCAGATTTTTGCTGGTGAAACTTAAACACTGTTAAACACTGTTTCACCCTGTTTAGTTCTAACTCTGGGCACGAGCAGAAGACATGTCCCAGATGTTCTGAGCCAGAGAAGATTTATAAAGAACTAGCATGTTAGAAATATATTCTGGTGCTAAACCATTTAGAGACTTGTAAACCAGCAGTGCTGTTTTAAAGTCTATTCTCTGAGCAAAAGAAGCCAGTGCAGAGATTTTAAAACGACTGATATGGTTGTACTTCCTGGTTTTAGTTAGAACCCGAGCAGCAGCGTTCTGAATAAGCTGCAGGTGTCTTAACTTTTGTTTGGAGAGACCAGTGAGCAGGCCGTTACAGTAATCTAACCTGCTGGAGATAAAAGAATGAATAAGTTTCTCTAAGTCTCTTTGACTTTGCAAATGTTTTTAACCTGTGTCAGTGTTCAGATGGATGTCATTTGTGACTTTGATAAGTACAGTCTCAGTCTGTGATGGACCTGAATCCTGACTGAAAAAGATCAAAGCAGTTGTTAAGTAATTAAGTTGCTGATATACAACTTTTTCAATGACTTTCCCTAAAAATGGCAGGTTTGATATGGGCCGATAGTTGTTGAGCACTGTAGCATCAAGACTGCTCTTCTTTAGGAGAGGCTTAATGACAACAGTTTTTAAAGTACTTGTAAATGTTCCAGACTGTAAGGAATTATTGACTATATCAGTGAGTTGTGGTAACAAACTGCTTAGTACTGATTTTAGAAATCTAGTGGGTAGAACATCGAGGCAGCAGGTGGATGAACTCAGGCTGGAGACAGTGTTTTCAACTGTTCTGTCATTAATGGGTGTATAATAAGTTAACACAAGTCTCTCCTGATGGCTGCAGTGCTGTTTTATGCCTTGAACCTTATCATTGAAAAACACTGCAAACTCATTGCATTTAGTGGTGGAAACTAATTCTGGAGGAAATGGAGCTGGAGGGTTTGTTAATCTATTCACTGTAGTAACTAGGACACACGAGTTGTAAGACGCTAGCACAGGACAAGCAGCAACAAGACTGACCAAGGATAAATTATAAAGGAGCCATCAAAGACTGTCAGTCATTCGTAAACTAAAAGGACTCTATGTTGCCCCTCATCTCGTCCTGCTCCTGTATCAGAGCATGATCCAGTCCATTCTTCTGTACTGCTCCACCTGCTTCTTCAGCATGCTCTCTGACAAAGACAAGGCCAGACTCACATGCATGACCACCACAGCTTCCTAAATAACTTGTTTCCTTACACCCAACCCGACAGGCCTAAATAACAGTTTAATTTACACACTTGCCAAACAATAAAATAAAATAAAACAACAAAATGTAGTCAAAGTTTCCTTTAGTTATGATTTTTTTTTTTAAATAAGGCCCTGATGTAGATATAGTTGAATGTTGGATATAAAAAGCTGAGAACCAATTTAAGTTGGATTCAGACCTGGGTTTAATGGGTTTGTGTGAGTCCTGAGTTTAGACCTGGTTTATTTCTGGGTCTTGGTTTGCTCATTGTTTATTATTTGCTCTTGATCTTGTTTAATCTGACAGTTTGTGACCTCAGAGATATAATGAAAATGTGAGAGGCCTCTCTGCTGCAGTAATACCAAGAACAGGAAGCGAAGTGGGCCGTCACACTTTTCAAACCAGGAACCAATCAAATGCCTTCAGATCTATAAACCCAAACTCTGGTGAGGAAAAGTGGAATTTACAGTGTTAGATTTTCAGCTACAATGCATTTACTTCACAGATAAATACTTTACAAAGATTACAGGTTCATTTTGAACTGCTTTTTCTGATATTAAAAACAAATACAGCTGTATTTAACAAGCTACAGAAGTAAATGACATACAAAAAGTTAAACTATCAAAGCTGGATTTAGAGGCGGAGTTTTGAGGAACTGCAAAAAACAAGCGCCAGAAACTTAACGGTTCAGCCGAGTGTCTTTATAAACACTACTGCTGAAAACTGAACTATTTACAGCTTTAACTAAAGAAAAGGCTGATCATTCTTGGTGAGTACTTATGCTGCTCTTTTAAAGTATCTTTATTATTGTCATAGCTTTATGTTTCAAGGGCTGCTTTACTTCCTTGTTTTGTTTTGTTGTTCTGTTGATTCATGGATTACTGTTGTATTTGTGGATTCATTTATTAATTAAAACAAAACTGTAACAATATCAAATAATCTTGTCCTATATTGTGGTCTGAGTAGTCTTTAAGAAACATGACAGAGCTGTGCTGCTCATTTCAAACTGTATTTACTTTTAACATGAAAAATAGCATAGAAGGAATAAAAACCTGACAAAGATTGCAAATAGTCAGGTCAGTGTACTTACCATCACTCCCACTGAACCCATGATTATAATAATGATTACATTTATTATAAAGGGTTATGTAAAAAGCAAGAGGCTATGCCAGGAGAAGATCAATAAAAAAATCTGTATAGTTCTGTATAAATTAAAAAGAATGTCTCCATTTCTTTTACAGACATCTCAGAGATGGTCTCTCAGTTCAGAAAGAGAGCTCCACAGGAAAAAGACTCTGTGAGCTCAGAGCAACCAGCTGCTGAAGCAGGAGAAGTCCTCTGTGACGTCTGCCCTGAGCCCAAACTGAAGGCCCTGATGTTCTGCCAGGTTTGTCTGCGCTCGTACTGTCAGAGCCATCTGGAGCCTCATCTGACACTGCCCCGTCTGAAAAGGCACCAGCTGCTGGACCCTGTGGAAAACCTGGAAGACAGGACGTGTCCCAAACACGACAAACCTCTGGAGCTGTTCTGTAGGACGGACCAGAGCTGTGTCTGCATGATGTGCACCATTTTGGATCACAAGAGCCATGACATAGTCCTTCTGAAAGAGGAATATGAAGAGCAGCAGACAGCGCTGAAGCAGACAGAGGCTGAAACTCAGCAGATGATGGAGGAGAGACGGCTGAAGATCCAGGAGATCAAACACTCAGTGGAGCTCAGTCAGAAACAGAGAGACAGGGAGATGGCTGAAGGGGTCCGGGTCTACACGGCTCTGATGGAGTCAGTTCAGAGGAGTCTAGACCAGTTCAAAGAGGAGGTCCAAGAAAAGCAGAGGAGAACAGAGAACCAGGCCAAAGGCTTGATCACAGAGCTGGAACTGGAGCTCTCTGAGCTGAAGAAGAGAAGCACAGAAGTGGAGCAGCTCTCACGCTCTGAAGACCACCTCCACTTTCTACAAAACTTCACTTCACTGAAAACTGCTCCAAACATGAAGGACTGGACACAGGTGAACTTTGACCCTCCTTCGTTTGAGGGCACAGTGGAGAGATCTGTGTCTCAGCTGCAGGACACACTCGCTGAACAGATGAAACTGTCTGCAGAGGCTGAACTAAAGAGACTACAGCAGTGGGCAGTGGACGTGACTCTAGATCCAGAAACTGCACATCCCTCACTTGTTCTGTCTGATGATCTGAAACAGGTTTATGATGGTGATGTGAAGAAAACACTCCCAAACAACCCAGAGAGGTTTTCAGAATTTCTTTGTGTTTTAGCAAAGCAGAGTTTCTCTTCAGGCAGATTTTATTTTGAGGTTCAGGTCAAAGGGAAGACTCAGTGGGATTTAGGAGTGGCCAAAGAATCAATTATTAGAAGAAAGGATATTTTCTTGACACCTCAAAATGGTTTCTGGATAATTTTTCTGAGACATAGTGATAAGTACAAAGCTTGTGTGGACTCTGTACTTGATCTCTCACTAAAGAGTGTTCCTCAGAGGATTGGGGTGTTTGTGGATTATAATCAGGGTTTGGTCTCTTTTTATGATTTAGACACTGCCGCTCTCATCTACTCTTTCACTGGCTGCACCTTTACCGAGAAACTCTATCCTTTTTTTAGTCCTTGTCACTTTGATGGAGGTAAAAACTCAGCTCCTCTGGTCATCATGTCTGTTGAACAAATTGAGTAAACATCAGACGAGAAGAGATGAGACTCACTGAGAAACCCCAGCTGCAGATTGTAGATGTGTTTTCATTGTAGTCCAGCTCATGTTTACAACTGGAAAAGTGTACAACCAAAGTAACGTGGTTCAATTCCTGGTCATTTCCTGGATGATAATTTTTCACTGCTGCCCAATGTGTTTTACAGGCTCAAAAATATAATACATAAAGTAATACATAACTCAATTTAAATGGCAGTGCCACACAACAAAATAAAACTTAAAACAATCAAAGAAGACAATGGGTGAAAGCATCTGAATTAGAACGACCAACAATAAAAGCATTAATAAATGTAGAGCTCAACTTGTGTTAATCTATGCTTCAAACTGACTGAGTAGGTCTGGTGTCCAGAGGTCCCACAGTTTAGGAGACAGCTGCTGAAAACTCGCAGCAAGTTGTTAGACGCTAGCACAGAACAAACAGCTACAAAACTGATCAAAGCCAAATTATAAAGGAGCCCTCAAAGACTGTCAGTCATTCGTAAACTAAAAGGACTCTATGTTGCCCCTCATCTCGTCCTGCTCCTGTACCAGAGCATGATCCAGTCTATTCTTCTGTACTGCTCCACCTGCTTCTTCAGCATGCTCTCTGACAAAGACAAGGCCAGACTCACATGCATGACCTCCACAGCTTTTTAAATAACTTGTTTCCTTACACCCAACCCCGACAGAGCTAAGTAACAGGGCCCTCTCATGTATGACAACCACAATAAACCAGGACATTACACACCCGTTAAACATACGTACCTCACCCCACTCCCCTCGGGACAAAGATACAGGGTATTAAGGTAGAAGGGCTGGCTTTGGGAAAAGCCTGATCCCTGCTGTTAAAGCAGCCCTGAACAAAAGGCCCCACTGACCAGACCAAAGGAGTGGACTTTGTTTGTTAAATGTGGTTATATCCTGAACTGTGTGTCTTGTTTGGTGTCAATGTTGTGTCATTGTCTGTAGATGGAGATGATGCTGTGAATTTTCTTTTTCTCAAGTTTAAATAAAGTCTGAAGTCTAAAGAATTACAAACATCCAAGAGACAGTTTTAAATAAAATGGACAACTTTTATGTAGACAGGTATTGCTTTATCTTCCTCAGAAGTCTAGGCAGAAAAAGCTGATTTTGAATGTGTTTATCAAATTTAAAAGATGATCATGACAAGGTTTTTTACACATGAGCAAAATGGGCTGTGGACCCTGATGATCTCAGTGAGAAGGTCAGGCTTTCCAAAAGAATCTATGTTTTTGTGTAACTCCATCCAATCTTTTTCCTCATGTTTTTATACTGTATAAATAACAGACTAAGACAAATGCACACTTGACATATAATAATACAAAAAAAAAAACAAAAAAAAAATTATTTATATATATATATATATATATATATATATATATATATATATATATTCAAAGTTTATTTTAGTTTTATTTTTTTTTTCTAAATAAGGCCCTGATGTAGTTCTAGTTGAATGTTGGATATAAAAAGCTGAGAGCCAATTTAAGTTCGATTGGATTCCGACCTGGGTTTAATGGGTTTATGTGAGTCCTGAGTTTAGACCTGGTTTATTTGTGGGTCTTGGTTTGCTCATTGTTTTTCGTTTGCTCTTAATCCTGTTTAATTTGACAGTTTGTGACCTCAGAGATATAATGAAAATGTGAGAGGCCTCTCTGCTGCAGTAATACCAAGAACAGGAAGCGGAAATGGGCCGTCACACTTTTCAAACGCCAACCAATCAAATGCCTTCAGATCTATAAACCCAAACTCTGGAGAGGAAAAGAGAAATTTACAGTGTTAGATTTTCTACTACACTGCATTTACTTTACAGATATTTAGTTTACAAAGATCACTGAACTGCTTATTCTAATATTAAAACATAAATACAGCTGTAACAAAGCTGGATTTAGAGGCGGAGTTTTGAGGAACTGCAAAAAACAAGCGCCAGAAACTTAACGGTTCAGCCGAGTGTCTTTATAAACACTACTGCTGAAAACTGAACTATTTACAGTTTTAACTAAAGAAAAGGCTGATCATTCTTGGTGAGTACTTATGCTGCTCTTTTAAAGCATTTTTATTATTGTCATGTTTATGTTTCAAAGTCTGCTTCACTTCCTTGTTTTGTTATGTTGTTCTGTTGAATCATGGATTAATAAAAACACTATAACATAATGAAATTATATTTTCCTATATTGTGGTCTGAATAGGCTTTAAGAAAAACGACAGAGCTTTGCTGCTCATTTGAAACTAGTTTACTAGTTTAAACATTAAAAATACAGGCAGAAAAGGCAGAAAAATCTGACAAAAATGGCAGATAGTTGGACAGGTACTTACCATCACTTCCACTGAGCCTATGTTTTAATAATGATTACATTTATTATTATGGTTTATGTAAAAAGGAAGAGGCTATGAGATACCATTCCAGGAGTAGGGCATAATACAAATCTGAATAGTTCTGAATAAAGGAAACATGTCTCTGTTTTTTTCTTTTAGAGACATGGGTGCTGTAAACTCTTCTCTGTCTGAAGACCAGTTCCTGTGCTCCATTTGTCTGGAGGTGTTCACTGACCCAGTCTCTGCTCCATGTGGACACACCTTCTGTAAATGCTGCATCAACAAACACTGGGACAACAGTGACCTCTGTCAGTGTCCCATGTGTAAAGAGGTTTTCAACACAAGACCTCTGCTGCAGGTCAACACTTTTATCTCAGAGATGGTCTCTCAGTTCAGAAACAGAGCTCCACAGGAAGAAGACTCTGTGAGCTCAGAGCAACCAGCTGTTGAAGCAGGAGAAGTCCTCTGTGATGTCTGCCCTGAGCCCAAACTGAAGGCCCTGAAGTCCTGCACGGTTTGTCTGCTCTCGTACTGTCAGAGCCATCTGGAGCCTCATCTGACACTGTCCCGTCTGAAAAGGCACCAGCTGCTGGACCCTGTGGAAAACCTGGAAGACAGGACGTGTCCCAAACACGACAAACCTCTGGAGCTGTTCTGTAGGACGGACCAGAGCTGTGTCTGCATGATGTGCACCATTTTGGATCACAAGAGCCATGACATAGTCCCTCTGAAAGAGGAATATGAAGAGCAGCAGACAGCGCTGAAGCAGACAGAGGCTGAAACTCAGCAGATGATGGAGGAGAGACGGCTGAAGATCCAGGAGATCAAACACTCAGTGGAGCTCAGTCAGAAACAGAGAGACAGAGAGATGGCTAAAGGGGTCCGGGTCTACACGGCTCTGATGGAGTCAGTTCAGAGGAGTCTGGACCAGTTCAAAGAGGAGGTCCAAGAAAAGCAGAGGAGGACAGAGAAACAGGCCGAAGGCTTGATCACAGAGCTGGAACTGGAGCTCTCTGAGCTGAAGAAGAGAAGCACAGAAGTGGAGCAGCTCTCACGCTCTGAAGACCACCTCCACTTTCTACAAAACTTCACTTCACTGAAAACTGCTCCAAACATGAAGGACTGGACACAGGTGAACTTTGACCCTCCTTCGTTTGAGGGCACAGTGGAGAGAGCTGTGTCTCAGCTGCAGGACACACTCACTGAACAGATGAAGAAACTGCCTGAGACTGAACTAAAGAGACTACAGCAGTGGGCAGTGGACGTGATTCTAGATCCAAAAACTGCAAGTCCTTATCTCGTCCTGTCTTATGATCAGAAACAAGTTTATTACAGTGATGTGAAGAAAACACTTCCAGACAACCCAGAGAGGTTTTCTGATTGTCTTGGTGTTTTAGCAAAGCAGAGTTTCTCTTCAAGCAGTTTTTATTTTGAGGTTCAGGTCAAAGGGAAGATTAACTGGGATTTAGGAGTGGCCAAAGAATCAATCAAAAGAAAGGAATATTTTTTCTTAACACCTCAAAATGGATTCTGGACCATTGTTTTGAGAGATAGGAACATGTACAAAGCTTGTGCTGGAAATAGTGTTACTCTCTCACTAAAGAGTGTTCCTCAGAGGATTGGGGTGTTTGTGGATTATGATCAGGGTCTGGTCTCCTTTTATGATGTAGACACTGCAGCTCTCATCTACTCTTTCACTGGCTGCACTTTCACCGAGAAACTCTATCCTTACTTCAGCCCCGGTAACAATAATAAAGGTATCAACTCAGCTCCTCTGGCCATCATGTCTGTTGAATAAAAATTGAAAAAATAAAAATTGAAAAATTAAATTAAAAATTTAATAAAAATAAAAATTGAGTAAACATCAGACGAGAAGAGATGAGACTCACTGAGAAACTCCAGCTGCAGATTGTAGATAGATGTAGGTGAGATTAAACATGAGTCTAGACCTGACCAAGTGACAGGGTTTTGATCCTGTGGCCTTTGAACAGCACCTGATTATTTTTATCACTTGTTTTTATTAATCTGTCCTTTGTTTGATAATCATTGAGTTTTCACAGCTAGTGTCCTAATAGAGTTTTCATTAGATTTATGGATTGAATGTTTGATGGGAATATGCCTGGTCAATATTAAATTTCACATGTAACAGTTCATGTATTTTTGGGGGGATTTTTTGTTAAATGTTTCTGTTGTCAGCTGTTTGTAAAGTTTAATATATAAATAAATATTTAATTAATGGAACAAACGTTAAACATTATGTGGTTTTGGTTTAAGACACAGTAACACTATTTCTCTTCCACATGGTTTTATTTGTTTTGATCTTTGTTAAATATTAATATTCAATAAAACTTGTGTTATTGCCTCAGTCTCTGTCCTGGGTTTGGTCTTGGGGCGGCGGTAGCTCAGTGGGTAGAGCAGTCGTCCTTCAACCTGAAGGTAGGCGGTTCAATTCTCACTCTTCCCACAGTTCATACTGTCGTTGTGTCCTTGGGTGAGACACTTAACCCACCTTGCCTCCAGTGGCTGTAACACTGGTAATTACTGTAGAACAATGTAAGTCACTTTGGATAAAAGCGTCAGCTAAATGAGTAAATGTAAATGTAAATGTAAATGTCTTGGTCCTGGTTAAGTCCTGGTTTTAATCCTGGTTAAGACTCATTTCAGATTTGAGTTTAGACCTGGTTTTCTTGTGGTTTTAGTCCTGTTTTAACAGAAATGGTCTCAAACCTTTGATAAAAAAAAGTGTAAAGCAAAAGAAAAGTAACAAATGTGTGTTGAGAGGCCTGTCTGCTGCAGAGACAAGCTGAGAGAGTGGACTGTCACACTTTTTAAACCAAGAACCAGTCAGAGCTGCACAAAGAGACCGGAAACAAGAACCAGAACAACAGCCAGAGATGAAACAAAGACTTTCAACTGCAACATAGTCTTTGGTCCTGTTTCAAGAAGCGAAGAAGAGAACTCACTCTGAACCTGAGCTGGTCTGTGGCAGGTTTTATTCCTCTAACCCAGAGAAGTCTCCTCCTCTGCTGCGCCTGAAGGAGCTCTCTGATTGGACCATCCATGTCCTCATTCACAACAAAACAGAGAATATTCACTTTAAACACAACAGTGAATGATTTCACTTTCATTACTTTTATATATTTATAGTGTCCATTTACAAACTCACTTCAGAACAACTTAATGATTAATCCTGCTCCTTGCATTTGTCGATGACAATGACTCAGTTCTTTTACTGCAGGACTCTAATGCTTTTGTTTCATGTCCCAATCTGGGCAGAGTGTAATAACCTGATTTAGGATATTCTTAGTTTTTTTTTTTTTTTTCATTTACACGAATTTATACCATTCCATTATAATCATGCATTGAAACATTGTCATTTGATTTGTAATAAATTATTCTATTGTTTATTATACAGTTATAATATGCATTTACATAGTGTTAAAAGTTTATAAACAGAATAAGTATTCATAGTTATTTAATAGAAAATAAACCCAATAATATAATTATTTTATTATTTGATTTGCTGGATTTACGTAATGACGCAAAGATGGAGAGGGAAAGAGACCCGAGGAGCGCCAAGGACTGAACAGAATTGGAAATGTCCGCACATTACATGAGCTTAAAAAACTAGTAAAAAGTGCTTAAAAGCCGCACTTATTTACGTCTGGAACACTTCTTGCTTCAGAGGATTGTGGATGACTCTCGGACGAATCGCGCAGCCTGGAGGTGAGTCTAAATACTTTTCTAAAGACGGAGCTGGAAAAGCTAAGCTAAAGCTAAAGTTGCTAGCGCCGCGGCTTTGCTAATTCACCTGGAGAACCTGTTGAGGGGAAGATCCTGCACTCACCTGCGTGAGGACGACAGCAGGAGAGCGAATTCTGGTGTGCTTATCTCTTCTTTGTGGATCCTTTCTTTTGGCCGTGACGGTGAACTGCAAACCGGTAGGATTATTCCAAACTTTTTACAAAAGGACTTGAGCTCCAAAGCGCGCCAAAAAAAAAAACACAAGCTAGCTGACTTAAAATCGAGTGAACTTGTGGTAATGACTCGTGGTGGAAAATGAATACTAAGAACAAACACTGGGGGATGTATCATTATCAATATATTTGAGTTAAAACTGCATTTTCTTCAATAAAAAAACATAATAACACATCTACTGCGCGAGTCTCGAATTTTTACACTGTAAAACCAACACTATAAAAATAATCACAGGGTGAATTATATTTAAATGTACATGTTTATTGACTTATTAGTAATTATTATATCTAAAAATCCTTCTGTTATCTGTTTTAAAGCTAGAATAATACTTTTACTCTAGACAAATGTTTTGTACATCAGAATGTCTCTTTTAACAGTGTTTTTATTTGAGTTTAGAGGAGTCTATATGTGCAGTGGCTCAGTGGTAGAGCGGTTGTTCTTCAACCAGAAGGTAGGTGGTTCGATTCCTGCCCTCCCCCCAGTTCATACTGTTGTTGTGTCCTTGGGCAAGACACTTGACCCACCTTGCCTTCAGTGGTGTTCCAGCTGTAACACTGGTGAATTTTAACCTTAATGTAATGTTGCTTTAAAATGAAATCGTCTGCTAAATTACTAAATGTAAACATTGTTAAACTGATATTTACGGTGCATTTAGTTTATGAAGATCATTGGTTCACTGGGAACTGCTTTTTCTATTTTAAGTATATGACCGTTAAAGAGTTCGATAATCAAAGCTAGATTTAAGGCGGAGTTTTTAAGAACTGGAAAAACAAGATGCAAAAACTAAAGTAAAACCTAAAGCTTCAGCCGAGTGTGTGTCTTTAAAAAAATTACTGCTGAAAATTGATCTATTTACAGCTTTAAGTAAAGAAAAGGGTGATCATTCATTGGTGAGTACTTATTTATACTTATTACTTTTAAATCATCTTTATTATTGTCACATGTTTATGTTTCAAAGCCTGCTTCATTTCTTTGTGTTGTTATGTTGTTCTTGTTATGTTGCTCTGTTAATCCATGGATTAATGTTGTATTTATGGAGTCATTTATTAATTAAAACAAAAACACTATAACAATATCAAATCCTCTTTTCCTAAATTGTGGTCTTAGTAGACTTTAACAAACATGACAGAAATGTCACCCTGAAAAATCTACTGAGCCATTGATTTTGTTTTCTAAGGGTTTCTTAAAGGCCCGTACACACCGGGACGAATATTCGCCAGCATTATTCGCGAGCGTTTTTCAACACGTTTTTTGTGTTCACACTCAAGCGATTTTCGCTGACGATGAGCCGAGTGAACATGCAAATTCATTCCCTGACATTAGATGGCGCTTAATGTAAAACAGAAATACCCCGGTACACAAGGTGGCGCTGCGAAACTTTACGCTTCTGACACTCGCTTTTCACTCAGAAGAAGAGAGTAAGTAATTTTTGTAATCGATGTCGCATTTGTCATAAGTTCTTTGTGTTCCGACACCAACGAGACCAGCAGCTCTACATTCATCTTGCCTTGCATCTTCTTCGTCTTATTTCTTCCCGGTAGTGTAGATGCTACTTGGCGTATATCTTCTTTGCCGTTACGTACGTGTGCTCGGCAAGACCGTTTTGTGTTTGAGCGCCCCCAAGTTGTGTTTTACTGTAACTTCAGAAGCTCCAGACACGTGAGCAAAAGCGCAAATCTCATTGGTGCGGTGCGTCAAACCAAAGAAACAAACCCGAGGCATTTTTTAAAAACTGACGCTTTTACGCGTGGCGTTTTTCGCGTCGGTGTGAACACTCACATTGGCGGCCATTGTTTAGTCGTGAGGCGTTAAACGTCGGCGAAATTCGTCCCGGTATGAACAGGCCTTAAGGGTTAACTAAAAAAGTGTGTTTTGTCTCCGTCTCTGAGGTCGGAGACAAAACACACTTTTACTTCATTAAAGCCTCATCGGTCTGCTCCAGCCACACTGCTGTAATGTGGACATCATTTGGCATTATTTGTAAATTTAAAAAGTTAGGAACCAATTAACAAACTATTTTATCAAAAGTGCATAATTACTCTAAACAACTGTCTATTTTGGACAAATATTATTTTAAAGCTCTATAGAACCCATAGAGAGTGTCTTAGTTTAAATTATTTAGAAATAAGTTCATATTCCACAAGTACCAAGAGAGGAAACACTGAGCTGAACATGACTCTTGTATGTTCTTAAGTATGTTCTTAATTGATCTCTTAAATATTAATGTTGTTATGTTTTGTCAAGGTTTAATAATAATAATCCTGTTGTTATGGGGCTGGCAGCCATGATAACACCTGCTATGCTAACTGGACATATTAGCTTTGAAACCAGCTAGTTCCAGCTGTTAGTAGCTCATAATGATTAAAATGACATGGCATAACATTTTCTCACATGAACAGTATAAAGTATAGTTTAAAAAAATATTAATTAAAAATTATTAAAAAATATTTTTACATTTAAATGTGATCCTTTAAACAGAATGGTTTAATGTGGTTGCTTTTTTTTCCTTAATTTAACAGGAACTAACTAAACACAGAGGGATTATAATTGCCATAGTTTGATTTTGAGTTGAGGAATTAGAAATGTTACAACCTGCTCTCCCCTAATCTTTCAGGAATAGAAACTTAGAAACTTAAACTTTTAGAATTAGATTTGTAACTTTAGCTTTTACTAATCCAGGAAGGAAAAAAATAAATAAATAATGAAACATGATGTCTCTGTTTCTTTTAGATACATGGCTGCTATAAACTCTTCTCTGTCTGAAGACCAGGTCCTGTGCTCCATTTGTCTGGAGGTGTTCACTGACCCAGTCTCTGCTCCATGTGGACACAACTTCTGTAAATGCTGCATCAACAAACACTGGGATAACAGTGACCTCTGTCAGTGTCACATGTGTAAAGAGGTTTTCAACACAAGACCTCTGCTGCAGGTCAACACTTTTATCTCAGAGATGGTCTCTCAGTTCAGAAACAGAGCTCCACAGGAAGAAGACTCTGTGAGCTCAGAGCAACCAGCTGCTGAAGCAGGAGAAGTCCTCTGTGACGTCTGCCCTGAGCCCAAACTGAAGGCCCTGAAGTCCTGCCTGGTTTGTCTGCTCTCGTACTGTCAGAGCCATCTGGAGCTTCATCTGACACTGTCCCGTCTGAAAAGGCACCAGCTGCTGGACCCTGTGGAAAACCTGGAAGACAGGACGTGTCCCAAACACGACAAACCTCTGGAGCTGTTTTGTAGGACGGACCAGAGCTGTGTCTGCATGATGTGCACCATTTTGGATCACAAGAGCCATGACATAGTCCCTCTGAAAGAAGAATATGGAGAGCAGCAGACAGCGCTGAAGCAGACAGAGGCTAAAACTCAGCAGATGATGGAGGAGAGACGGCTGAAGATCCAGGAGATCAAACACTCAGTGGAGCTCAGTCAGAAACAGAGAGACAGAGAGATGGCTGAAGGGGTCCGGGTCTACATGGCTCTGATGGAGTCATTTCAGAGGAGTCTGGACCAGTTCAAAGAGGAGGTCCAAGAAAAGCAGAGGAGGACAGAGAACCAGGCCAAAGGCTTGATCACAGAGCTGGACCTGGAGCTGTCTGAGCTGAAGAAGAGAAGCACTGAAGTGGAGCAGTTCTCACGCTCTGAAGACCACCTCCACTTTCTACAAAACTTCAATTCACTAAAAACTGCTCCAAACATAAAGGACTGGACACAGGTGAACTTTGACCCTCCTTTGTTTGAGGGCACAGTGGAGAGAGCTGTGTCTCAGCTGCAGGACACACTCACTGAACAGATGAAGAAACAGGCAATGGCTGATCTAAAGAGACTACAGCAGTGGGCAGTGGACGTGACTCTAGATCCCGAAACTGCAAGTCCTTCACTTGTCCTGTCTGATGATCTGAAACAGGTTTATCACAAATATGTGAAGAAAACACTCCAAGACAACCCAGAGAGGTTTTCTGTTTGTTCTTGTGTTTTAGCAAAGCAGAGTTTCTCTTCAGGAAGATTTTATTTTGAGGTTCAGGTCAAAGGGAAGACTAAGTGGGTATTAGGAGTGGCCAAAGAATCAATCAACAGAAAAGAAAAAAAATTCTTAACACCTCAAAATGGTTTCTGGACAATTATTCTGAGATATGGTGATTAGTACATAGCTTGTGCTAAACCTAGTGTTATTCTCTCACTAAAGTTTGTTCCTCAGAGGATTGGGGTGTTTGTGGATTATGATCAGGGTCTGGTCTCCTTTTATGATGTAGATACTGCAGCTCTCATCTACTCTTTCACTGGCTGCACTTTCACAGAGAAACTCTATCCTTACTTCAGTCCCTGTAACAATGATAAAGGTAAAAACACAGCTCCTCTGGTCATCATGTCTGTTGAATAAATTGAGTAAACATCAGACGAGAAGAGATGAGACTCACTGAGAAACCCCAGCTGCAGATTGTAGATAGATGTAGGTGAGATTAAACATGTGTCTAGACCTGACCAAGTGACAGAGTTTTGATCTTGTGACCTTTGAACAGCACCTGATTATTTTTATCACTTGTTTTTATTAATCTGTCCTTTGTTTAATAATCAGTGAGTTTTCACAGCTAGTGTCTTAATAGAGTTTTCATTAGATTTATGGATTGTATGTTTGATGGAAATATACCTGGTCAATATTAAATCCCACATGTAACAGTTCATGTATTTCTTTTTTTGTATTTTTTTTTTAAACAGTAACACAATCTCTCTTCCACTTTGTTTTATTAGTTGTAATCTTAGCCAAATATTAATCATATTCAATAAAGCTTAACCAGTTTTCTTAAAACTTGAAATATTTCTGGTCAATATTAAATCCTACATGTGACAATTCATGTATTTATTATTATTTTTTTTTAAATGTTTCTGTTGTGAGCTGTTTGTAAAGTTCAGTATATAAATAAATATTTAATTATTGGAATAAACGTTAAAATTTATGTGGTTTTGGTGACACATTAACACTAACTTTCTTCCACGTGGTTTTATTTGTTTTAATCTTTGTAGTTTTCAGGCTCGCTTTTGTTTTAGTGTAATTCCATCCAATCACCCGGCCTGGGCTAGAGCCAGGTGCTGGAACGACCCATACCGCTGCGTCTCAAGGAAATGTAGTCTTTTACACAGTGTTTATCACAGCAAGGACGACACATTCACTCAATCTCCCAGGATGCACTGTTCTCTGCACAGACAACGCCCCCTGTTCATTTTTGCTCTCTGACGGTATCTGGTGGATACCAATGAAACTGCAAGGTTCACATCCCAGCAATGGATAAACAAGTTTTTAAGTCAGTAGAAAAACAAAACTACAATTCCATGAAAATGAGGAGAATGTGACAAGACTGTTAAATCCATCTAAGAAAATGTGACCAACTATGCTCATAAGTTTGATTGGTAATTGCAAATGCATAGCAGACTCCTTTTGTTTTCTTTGTTTTACCAAAAATTTACCATTTTTACAGAATTACATTGAAAACACATCCAATCTTAGATAAAACAGCTACAAAGATTCCAGAATAGGCTCTGTGCTGTCGAAGTAAATAGATACACTCTTACTGAAGAAACCCACTCTCAACCCTACACTGTTAGAACACTACAGACCGGTTTCCCTCCTTCCCTTTACTGCCAAAGCTCTGGAGCGAGTTGTGTTTAACCAGCTCTCCTCCTTTCTCACACGAAACAACCTCCTGGACCAGAACCAGTCTGGGTTCAAGAGTGGACATTCCACCGAAACTGCACTGCTCTCAGTCATCGAAGCCCTGAGACTGGCAAAGGCAACATCCAAGTCATCTGTACTCATCTTACTGGATCTGTCTGCTGCCTTTGACACTGTTAATCATCATATCTTCCTGTCTTCTCTCAGTGCCATGGGTGTTTCTGGAATAGCGTTGCAATGGTTCAAGTGCTACCTCTCAAATAGGTCATTCAGAGTATCCTGGAGAAACGAGGTCTCTGAGTCCCAACATCTCAATACAGGGGTGCCTCAGGGCTCGGTGCTTGGACCGCTACTCTTTTCCATTTACATGACCTCCCTTGGCTCTGTCATTCAGAAGCATGGCTTTTCCTATCACTGCTGCAGATGACACTCAACTCCACTTGTCATTTCAACCTGATGATCCGAGTCTCTGCTCGTGTCTCGGCCTGAGTGACATCTCACTTTGGATGAAGTACCATCACCTGCAACTGAACCTTGGAAAAACAGAACTGCTAGTGATTACTGCCAACCCAAAGACCCACCAAAACCTCTCCATTCAACTAGGCTCATCAACCATTACACCGTCCAGCACTGTCAGAAATCTGGGAGTGGTAATTGATGATGAACTAAACTTCACAAGTCATGTTGCCAGCACCACCAGGTCCTGTAGATTCATCCTCTACAACATTAGGAAAATTAGACCTTTCCTATCGGAGCACTCTACGCAAATCGTAGTCCAGGCTCTTGTCTTGTCCAAACTGGATTATTGCAATGCTCTTCTGGCTGGACTCCCTGCCTGCACAACCAAACCTCTGCAGCTGATTCAGAATGCAGCAGCAAGAGTGGTCTTTAAAGAACCGAAGAGTGCGCACGTAACTCCTCTCTTCACTAGGTTACACTGGCTCCCGGTTGATGCCCGCATCAAGTTCAAAGCTATGCTCTTGGCCTACAAGACCACCACTGGCTCCGCCCCCTCATATCTTCACTCACTGATGCAGACCTATGTTCCTACCAGATCCCTGCGCTCTGCTAATGAACAACGTCTGGTGGTACCATCCCAAAAAGGAAAAAAATCATTCTCACGCACTTTCTCTGGATCTGTTCCACATTGGTGGAATGATCTACAAGATCAGCAGATTCTGTAGCCATCTTTAAAAAACGCTTGAAAACACATCATTTTCGTCAACACCTGACTGACAAACACTGAATTCTACTTCCTTTCTATCGATTCCTTTTCAAAAAAAAAAAAAAAAAAAAAATCTTATCCTTGGCTTTGATTACTGTGCTAGGTTTTAACTGACTAGTTTTTTGTGCACTTATGCTTTTCGTTACCTTGTGTTGTTGAAATTGCTTCCATTGTTTTCCTCACTTGTAAGTCGCTTTGGATAAAAGCGTCTGCTAAATGACTAAATTTAAATGTAAAATGTAATACAATATAAAAGGGTAATGATGGAGAACAGTAGTGTCCCTCAGCAAAGTCAAAACTCAAACTTACTTATTTTCAAGAATGGGAGAAATAAGTGCTCATACTCTGACCCTTTTAGAGCAGAAAACCAATCAGACCTGCTGTACGACGTGGCACAAAAGCCAGAAAGGAAAGAGAAAGTAAAGGTGTAACCAGCTCAAAGGAACATTAAACTGTATTCTCCAGATTTTTATTGGAGTTTTTCTTAAACGCAGGTAAGTACAACATAACTACTATTCGTTCAATGTTAAATGTAAACTCCTAATTTTCTATATCGTTTAAATGTGTGGTTTACAGAATAAAGCTGGAGGAGCCATTTTTGTCACACATTTAATGATCCAAATAAATGTTTAACTCTGAGGAAATGTTCAGGTATCTTTATGTCTTGGGTGGCCTTGGTACTTGGTATTTACTTGTGCTAAAGAGTGTCTAGGAAGAGGAAAGTCTATGGAGTTTTATTACTTTAGTAAAAGACAATCTTCAATTTTATATATCTCAATTAAAAGTCATAAAATAACACATAAATACATGTAAATAAACTCTACTGGCTACGGCCCTGGTCGTAAGTGTAACTTGCGAATAGAAGAAAATAGAGGAAAAGCTGCAAAAAGGTAGTTTTATTTTATTTAAAAGTTTATTACATTTATGAAAATATTTACTTTGGTTACAGTTATAGGGTCACAGTTGCAATTCTATTTTTTATTTTTATAATATATTTTTATTTGGCTACAGTTCTAAGTTTACATTTACATATATATATATATATATATTTTACTCTAAAGCTGACCTTAGATTGACATCATAAATCTGTAATAATATGACATTTATAACACCAGCATTATATTCAATGTTAGGCTACAAATAGGTAACATAACCTTTATTTCTTTTAGAGACATGGCTGCTGTAAACTCTTCTCTGTCTGAAGGCCAGTTCCTGTGCTCCATTTGTCTGGAGGTGTTCACTGACCCAGTCTCTGCTCCATGTGGACACAACTTCTGTAAATGCTGCATCAACAAACACTGGGACAACAGTGACCTCTGTCAGTGTCCCATGTGTAAAGAGGTTTTCAACACAAGACCTCTCTTGCAGGTCAACACTTTTATCTCAGAGATGGTCTCTCAGTTCAGAAACAGAGCTCCACAGGAAGAAGACTCTGTGAGCTCAGAGCAACCAGCTGCTGAAGCAGGAGAAGTCCTCTGTGATGTCTGCCCTGAACCCAAACTGAAGGCCCTGAAGTCCTGCCTGGTTTGTCTGCTCTCGTACTGTCAGAGCCATCTGGAGCTTCATCTGACACTGCCCCGTCTGAAAAGGCACCAGCTGCTGGACCCTGTGCAAAGCCTGGAAGACAGGACGTGTCCCAAACACGACAAACCTCTGGAGCTGTTCTGTAGGACGGACCAGAGCTGTGTCTGCATGATGTGCACCATTTTGGATCACAAGAGCCATGACATAGTCCCTCTGAAAGAAGAATATGAAGAGCAGCAGACAGCGCTGAAGCAGACAGAGGCTGAAACTCAGCAGATGATGGAGGAGAGACGGCTGAAGATCCAGGAGATCAAACACTCAGTGGAGCTCAGTCAGAAACAGAGAGACAGAGAGATGGCTGAAGGGGTCTGGGTCTACACATCTCTGATGGAGTCAGTTCAGAGGAGTCTGGACCAGTTCAAAGAGGAGGTCCAAGAAAAGCAGAGGAAGACAGAGAACCAGGCCGAAGGCATGATCACAGAGCTGGACCTGGAGCTCTCTGAGCTGAAGAAGAGAAGCACAGAAGTGGAGCAGCTCTCACGCTCTGAAGACCACCTCCACTTTCTACAAACCTTCACTTCACTGAAACCTGCTCCAAACATGAAGGACTGGACACAGGTGAACTTTGACCCTCCTTTGTTTGAGGGCACAGTGGAGAGAGCTGTGTCTCAGCTGCAGGACACACTCACTGAACAGATGAAGAAACTGTCTGCAGAGACTGAACTAAAGAGACTACAGCAGTGGGCAGTGGACGTGACTCTAGATCCAGAAACTGCACATCCCTCTCTTGTTCTGTCTGATGATCTGAAACAGGTTTATTACAGTGATGTGGAAAAAACTCTTCCAGACAACCCAGAGAGGTTTTCTCAAAGGGAAGACTATCTGGAATTTAGGAGTAGACAAAGGATCAATCACAAGAAAGGAAAAAAAATTCTTTACACCTCAAAATGGATTCTGGACCATTATTAGAGATAGTGATAAGTACAAAACTTGTGCTGGACCTAGTGTTACTCTTTCACTAAAGTGTGTTCCTCAGAGGATTGGGGTGTTTGTGGATTATGATCAGGGTCTGGTCTCCTTTAATGATGTAGATACTGCAGCTCTCATCTATTCTTTCACTGGCTGCACCTTCACCGAGAAACTCTATCCTTACTTTAGTCCCAGTGACAATGATGAAGGTAAAAACTCAACTCCATTGGCCATTATGCCTATAAAAAATAGAAAATGAGTAAACATAACTTTATTTTAATTCACTTTTCTTTTATAGTTTTGCTAATCTGTCCTTTTTAAAATATTATTTTTATGACGTTTTTAAACAAAGGACATACCAAACAAATGTGATTTTCTGCCTGAACATCTTAGCTTCTAGAGTGACTATTTCAGACTCCAGAGACCTCCACAATTGGACAGAAAGAGTATCTCCTCTAACACATCTGGACATTATGGCTTAGTTTGTTCTCAAAGCTTCAGGTATGAGTCCCGACAGACCCTATCACCGACTAATCTCTCTTCATACTGCCAGTTAGACAGTTTGGAGAAGCTCCATGAGTGAACTTACTGTATATGCAGGAAAGATGTAAACCTTGTGTAAAACATTACAGTATATTGCATTTCTCTTATCTATTACAGATTAATATTCTTGAAGGCAGCAGCAGAGTTTCCTCCAATAATTCAGAGTCTGTTTCAAGCAACGTGTTCCAAGTTGTTTGTAAAAAATATAGTCTGCCCCTTCAAAGTCTACAATTAATCTTTCCTTTGTTTAATAATCCGTATGTTTTCACATCTAATGTCCAAATAGAGTTTTCATTAGATTTATGGTTTGTATGTTTGATGGGAATATGCCTAGACATTATTAAATTCCAAATATATGAATTTTAGGCAAATTTAAGTGAGTTTTTAAACATGCTGAGATAAACAAAAACAATATAGACTCTTTTTGCAACAACATTATATACATTTTTTGAAAGCTCTTGCTGTCCCCTACGTGTCCATATGGTCCGTAGTAGAAATGAGTGCATTTTTTTTTTCATCAACACCTTCATTGTGCATCAGCCCACTGACCTCCCTTCATTCTGTGAGAAATTACAATTATGCCGTGTTTTCCCGGATAGTACACAATGCCACAAACATGCACTTGACCATTGCTGCTGCGTGTGATTGATTTGGTTGAGTTGATAAATGCATTTTTTAAGGTACTTGGAAATGTTCCAGACTGTAAGGAATTGTGGACCACGAAACTCTGATCTCTCGTTTGGAGAGCTGGGTGGGCATAAAAGGCATCACACTTCAATGGTTCAGGTCCTATTTGGAAGGTAGGACTTTCTGTGTTAGTTACGGGAACTTTGAGTCCTCCTCTGCACCCCTCTCTTGTGGAGTCCCACAGGGGTCAGTTTTGGGCCCTCTGCTTTTCTCTCTCTACTTGCTGCCACTTGGCTCAATAATTAGGAAGCATGGTATGTCATTTCACTGTTATGCGGATGATAGTCAGATCTACGTGCCTCTTAAAAAGAATGACACTGTTAGACCGCTGTTGGAGTGTCTTGAGGATATAAAGGCCTGGATGGCTGTAAATCTTTTAAGTGTTAATGCAAACAAAACGGAAGTAATGATTTTTGGTGACACCTCTGGGACCCGTTCTGTTGAGTTGGGTGCTTTGGCTCAGTACATCAAGCCAACCATCACAAATTTAGGGGTTAAAATGGACCCTGACCTTAAGCTCGACAGTCAGATCAGGGCTGTGGTTAAATCCAGTTTTTTCCAATTAAGACAGTTGGCCAAAATAAAGCCTTTTCTTCAAAGGCAACATTTTGAGACAGTAATACATGCCTTTGTTACTACCCAGCTGGATTACTGTAATGCTCTGTATATGGGGGTCAGTGGGTCTTCTGTTGCACGTCTGCAACTGGTTCAGAACGCTGCAGCTCGTCTGGTCACGGGAACTCGTAAATATGAGCATGTTTCCCCCATCTTAGCCTCCTTACACTGGTTGCCTGTACAGTTCAGGATTCATTTTAAAATTCTTTTATTTGTATTTAAATCTCTAAATGGTTTTGCCCCACCATATATTTCTGAGCTACTTGTTCCATATGCTCCCACCCGTTTTCTTAGGTCAGCTGATCAACTGCTCCTGAAAGTGCCCAAAACAAGGCATAAATTAAGAGGGGATCGTGCTTTTGCTGTGGCAGGAACAAAAATGTGGAATGGCCTGCCACTGGACATTAGACAGGCCACTTCAATGTCTCGTTTTAAATCTCTTCTAAAAACCCACCTTTTTTCCTTGTCTTTTATCACTTGAATTTGACATTTTGTGTATTATTATTTTAATTTATTTTAATTTTCTTCTTTCTGTACAGCACTTTGGTCTACTTCGGTAGTTTTAAAGTGCTTTATAAATAAAGTTTGTTGTTGTTGTTGTTATTATTAACTATATCAGTGAGTTGTGGTAACAAACTGCTTGGTACTGATTTTAGAAATCTAGTGGGTAAAACATCGAGGCAGCAGGTGGATGAACTCAGACTGGAGACATTTTTTTTAACTGTTTTGTCATTAATGGTTGTAAAATGTATTAACCCAAGTGTTTCCCGATGGCTGCAGTGTTGTTTTATTTCCTGTGGACTGCAGATGTTTACTGCCTTGAACCTTGTTAAAAAGTGGTGGAAACAAATTCTGGAGGAAATGGAGCTGGAGAGTTTGCTGATCTATTTACTGTAGCAACTAGGACACACGAGTTGTAAGACGCTAGCCCAGGACAAGCAGCGACAAAACTGACCAATGCCAGAATATTATATAATCCTGTTTAATCTGACAGTGTTTGGCATCAGAGATATAATGACAATGTGAGAGGCCTCTCTGCTGCAGTAATACCAAGAACAGGAAGCGGAAGTGGGCCGTCACACTTTTCAAACCAAGAACCTATCAAATGCCTTCAGATCTATAAACCCAAACTCTGGTGAGGAAGAGAAATTTACAGTGTTAGATTTTCAGCTACAGTGCATTTATATAACAGATAAATACTTTACAAACATGGAACACTGGTTTATTTGGAACGGCTTATTCTAATATAAAAAATAAACAAGGCTTTATTAAACAAGCTGCAGAAGTATATGACAGTTAAAGAGTTAAATTATCAAAGCTGGATTTAGAGGCGGAGTTTTGAGGAACTGTGAAAAACAAGAACCAGAAACTAAAAAGAAACTTAACGGTTCACCCGAGTGTCTTTATAAACACGTACTTTTGAAAACTGATCTATTTACAGCTTCAACTAAAGAAAAGCCTGATCATTTATTGGTGAGTACTTATGCTGCTCTTTTAAAGAATCTTTATTATTGTCATATGTTTATGTTTCAAACTCTGCTTCACTTCCTTTTTTTGTTATTGTTCTGTTGATTCATGGATTAATAAGAACACTATAACAATATCAAATGATAATTTCCTATATTTTGGTCTATGCTTATGAGTATGTTTTAAGAAACACAACAGAGCTGTGCTGCTCATTTCAAACTGTTTACTTTAAACATAAAAAATAGCATAGAAGGAATAAAAACCTGACAAAGATGGCAGATAGTTGGACAGTGTACTTACCATCACTTCCACTGAGCCCATGTTTATAATAATGATTACATTGATTATTATGGTTTATGTAAAATGCAAAAGGATATGCCAGAAGTAGAGCATGAAAAAAATCTGAATAGTTTTAATTAATGAAACATGATGTCATGATGGGTTTTTTACAGACATGGATGCTGTAAACTCTTCTCTGTCTGAAGACCAGGTCCTGTGCTCCATTTGTCTGGAGGTGTTCACTGACCCAGTCTCTGCTCCATGTGGACACAACTTCTGTAAATGCTGCATCAACAAACACTGGGACAACAGTGACCTCTGTCAGTGTCCCATGTGTAAAGAGGTTTTCAACACAAGACCTCTGCTGCAGGTCAACACTTTTATCTCAGAGATGGTCTCTCAGTTCAGAAACAGAGCTCCTCGTGAAGAAGACTCTGTGAGCTCAGTGCAACCAGCTGCTGAAGCACGAGAAGTCCTCTGTGACGTCTGCCCTGAGCCCAAACTGAAGGCCCTGAAGTCCTGCCTGGTTTGTCTGCTCTCGTACTGTCAGAGCCATCTGGAGCTTCATCTGACACTGCCCCGTCTGAAAAGGCACCAGCTGCTGGACCCTGTGGAAAACCTGGAAGACAGGACGTGTCCCAAACACGACAAACCTCTGGAGCTGTTCTGTAGAACGGACCAGAGCTGTGTCTGCATGATGTGCACCATTTTGAATCACAAGAGCCATGACATAGTCCCTCTGAAAGAGGAATATGAAGAGCAGCAGACAGCGCTGAAGCAGACAGAGGCTGAAACTCAGCAGATGATGGAGGAGAGACGGCTGAAGATCCAGGAGATCAAACACTCAGTGGAGCTCAGTCAGAAACAGAGAGACAGAGAGATGGCTGAAGGGGTCCGGGTCTACACGGCTCTGATGGAGTCAGTTCAGAGGTGTCTGGACCAGTTCAAAGAGGAGGTCCAAGAAAAGCAGAGGAGGACAGAGGACCAGGCCGAAGGCTTGATCACAGAGCTGGAACTGGAGCTCTCTGAGCTGAAGAAGAGAAGCACAGAAGTGGAGCAGCTCTCACGCTCTGAAGACCACCTCCACTTTCTACAAAACTTCACTTCACTGAAAACTGCTCCAAACATGAAGGACTGGACACAGGTGAACTTTGACCCTCCTTTGTTTGAGGGCACAGTGGAGAGAGCTGTGTCTCAGCTGCAGGACACACTCACTGAACAGATGAAGAAACTGTCTGCAGAGACTGAACTAAAGAGACTACAGCAGTGGGCAGTGGACATGACTCTAGATCCAGACACATTATATCCCTATCTTGTCCTGTCTGATGATCTGAAAAAGGTTTATTACAAAGATGTAGAAAAGACCCTCCCAGACAACCCAGAAAGATTTACTGTTTGTACTTGTGTTTTAGCAAAGCAGAGTTTCTCTTCAGGCAGATTTTATTTTGAGGTTCAGGTCAAAGGGAAGACTCAATGGGATTTAGGAGTGGCCAAAGAATCAATCAACAGAAAGAAAAATAACATTCTAAAACCTCAAAATGGTTTTTGGACCATTGTTTTGAGAGATGATAAGTACAGCGCTTGTGCTGGACCTAGTGTTATTCTCTCACTAAAGTCTGTTCTTCAGAGGATTGGGGTGTTTGTGGATTATGATCAGGGTCTGGTCTCCTTTTATGATGTAGATACTGCAGCTCTCATCTACTCTTTCACTGGCTGCACCTTCACAGAGAAACTCTATCCTTACTTCAGCCCCGGTAACAATAATGAAGGTAATAACTCAGCTCCTCTGGTCATCATGTCTGTTGAATAAATTGAGTAAACATCAGACGAGAAGAGATGAGACTCACTGAGAAACCCCAGCTGCAGATTGTAGATAGATGTAGGTGAGATTAAACATGAGTCTAGACCTGACCAAGTGACAGGGTTTTGATCCTGTGACCTTTATTTTCACTCACTTGTTTTTATTATTCTGTCCTTTGTTTAATAATCAGTGAGTTTTCACAGCTAGTGTCTTAATAGAGTTTTTATTACTTATATGGATTTCATGTTTGATGGAAATATTCCTGGTCAATATTAAATCCCACATGTAACAGTTTATATATTTCTTTTTGTATTTTGTTTTTTAACAGTAACACAATCACTCTTCCACTTGGTTTTATTTGTTTTAATCTTTGCTAAATATTAATTATATTCAATAAAACTTAACCAGTGTTCTTGTCTCAGTCTCTGTCCTGGGTTTAGTCTTATTCCTGGTTCAGTCCTGGCTTTAATCCTCGTTTTGACTTAGTTTTGAGTTTAGACCTGGTTTTCTCGTGGTTTTAGTCCTGGTTTAACAGAAATGGTCTCAAACCTTTGATAAATGAAAGTGTAAATCAAAAGAAATGTAACAAATGTGTGTTGAGAGGCCTGTCTGCTGCATAGACAAGCTGAGAGAGTGAACTGTCACACTTTTTAAACCAAGAACCAATCAGAGCTGCACAAAGAGGCAGGAAACAAGAACCAGAACAACAGCCGGAGACGAAACAGAGACTTTCAACTGTAACATAGTCTTTGGTCCTGTTTCAAGAAGCAGCTTTAGTCCAAACTCAGAGAATGTTAAACCTGAAAAGAGGGACACTCTGGGTTTTCAGTTTCACAGGAGTTCATCTAAATCCTGAGTCTGTTACTGAGGTAAGAGAACTCACTCTGAACCTGAGCTGGTCTGTGGCAGGTTTTATTCCTCTAACCCAGAGAAGTCTCCTCCTCTGCTGCACCTGAAGGAGCTCTCTGATTGGACCATCCATGTCCTCATTCACAACAAAACAGAATATTCACTTTAAACACAACAGTGAATGATTTCACTTTCATCACTTTTATATATTTATATTCTCCATTTACAAACTCACTTCAGAAGAACTTAACGATTAATCCTGCTCCTTGCATTTGTCGAAGAAAATGACTCAGTGTAAATATGACTTTTATTTGAGGTCGAGTTACACTATTTATAAAAATATTACATTTACTCAGATTAACTCTAAAATACAAGATTAAGACAGTGTCCAAAGTCACATTCAAATAAATGTAGGAGAATAAACATTTAATGAAATAGAGTTATTATTAGTAAATGTTTAGATTAATACACAATGTTAATGTATCTTACTAATTATTTTAAGATTTAGCGGGTCAGTTGCTAATGTATATGACTTTAGCAAATATTTTAAACCTGAATATAGTCTCTCCAGAGTCACGTGACTTTATTTTTTTCAAACATGGCAGCCTCTGTTTAATTATCGTTGCCATGGTGACTCCTCTTTTCTTGGCTCCATTGATAATGACTTTCTTCCCTCTGCTGGAAAACTCTGGACCTGTTTCTGAAACAGTAAACTCTGAGTTGGGTCAATCTGGTCTGAGGTAAAGCCTGAGTTCAGATTTAAACTCTGAGTTGGTTCAGCCTGCTGCAGAGAAACTGGGACATTGTGTTTGTCAAAAACACAATAAACTGCTGTTAGATCTATAAACTCAAACACTGGAGAGTTAAACTGATATTTACAGAGCATTTAGTTTATGAAGATCATTGGTTCACCTGGAACTGTTTTTTCTTTTACTTAAACAGGAAAAGACAGCTTTATTAAACAAGCTGGAGAAGTATATGACAGTTAAAGAGTTAAACTATCCAAGCTGGATTTAGAGGCGGAGTTTTGAGGAATTGGAAAAAACAAGAGCCTGAAACAAAAGTGAAACTTAAAGGTTCGGCAGTGGGTAGATCTTTATAAACATTTACTGCTGAAAACAGATCTATTTACAGCTTTAACTAAAGAAAAGGCTGATCATTCATTGGTGAGTACTTATGCTGTTCTTTTAAATCTTCTTTAAAATTGTCACGTGTATGTTTATTAGCCTGCTTAACTTCCTTATTTAGTTCTGTTCTGCTGATTCATGGATAAAAGCTAAAGTTTTGAGGTCTGAGTAGGCTTTAACAAACAAAGTGAGCTCATCATATTTCATCTCCTAAAAATGCCTTTGCCCTCAGCCCGTGTTTTCATTTTCTTGTTACGGTTTATGTAAAAAGCAAGAAGCTCTGAGATACAGTCAGGAAAAGAAAATGATAAAACAGTTAGAATTATTTGTAACGTTAGATTTTTCTAACCCAGAAAAAGAAAAATATTTCTCTTGGTGATGAAACATGATGTCTCTGTTTCTTTTACAGACATGGCTGCTGTAAACTCTTCTCTGTCTGAAGACCAGGTCCTGTGCTCCATTTGTCTGGAGGTGTTCACTGACCCAGTCTCTGCTCCATGTGGACACAACTTCTGTAAATGCTGCATCAACAAACACTGGGACCACAGTGACCTCTGTCAGTGTCCCATGTGTAAAGAGGTTTTCAACACAAGACCTCTGCTGCAGGTCAACACTTTTATCTCAGAGATGGTCTCTCAGTTCAGAAACAGAGCTTCACAGGAAGAAGACTCTGTGAGCTCAGAGCAACCAGCTGCTGAAGCAGGAGAAGTCCTCTGTGACATCTGCACTGAGCCCAAACTGAAGGCCCTGAAGTCCTGCACGGTTTGTCTGCTCTCGTACTGTCAGAGCCATCTGGATCTTCATCTGACACTGCCCCGTCTGAAAAGGCACCAGCTGCTGGACCCTGTGGAAAACCTGGAAGACAGGACGTGTTCCAAACACGACAAACCTCTGGAGCTGTTCTGTAGGACGGACCAAAGCTGTGTCTGCATAATGTGCACCATTTTGGATCACAAGAGCCATGACATAGTCCCTCTGAAAGAGGAATATGAAGAGCAGCAGACAGCGCTGAAGCAGACAGAGGCTGAAACTCAGCAGATGATGGAGGAGAGACGGCTGAAGATCCAGGAGATCAAACACTCAGTGGAGCTCAGTCAGAAACAGAGAGACAGAGAGATGGCTGAAGGGGTCCGGGTCTACACGGCTCTGATGGAGTCAGTTCAGAGGAGTCTGGACCAGTTCAAAGAGGAGGTCCAAGAAAAGCAGAGGAGGACAGAGAAACAGGCCAAAGGCTTGATCACAGAGCTGGAACTGGAGCTCTCTGAGCTGAAGAAGAGAAGCACAGAAGTGGAGCAGCTCTCACGCTCTGAAGACCACCTCCACTTTCTACAAACCTTCACTTCAGTGAAAACTGCTCCAAACATGAAGGACTGGACACAGGTGAACTTTGTCCATCCTTCGTTTGAGGGCACAGTGGAGAGAGCTGTGTCTCAGCTGCAGGACACACTCACTGAACAGAAGAAGAAACTGGCTGAGGCTGAACTAAAGAGACTACAGCAGTGGGCAGTGGACGTGACTCTAGATCCAGAAACTGCACATCCCTCTCTTGTCCTGTCTGATGATCTGAAACAGGTTTATCACAGTGGTGTGAAGAAGACACTCCCAGACATCTCAAAGAGATTTTCTTTTTGTCTTTGTGTTTTAGCAAAGCAGAGTTTTTCTTCAGGCAGATTTTATTTTGAAGTTCAGGTCAAAGGGAAAACTAAGTGGGATTTAGGAGTGGCCAAAGAATCAATCACAAGAAAGGAAAAATTTTTCTTAACACCTCAAAATGGTTTCTGGACCATTATTTTAAGAGATAGTGATATGTACAAAGCTTGTCTGGACTCTGTACTTGATCTCTCACTAAAGTGTGTTCCTCAGAGGATTGGGGTGTTTGTGGATTATGATCAGGGTCTGGTCTCCTTTTATGATGTAGACACTGCAGCTCTCATCTACTCTTTCACTGGCTGCACTTTCACCGAGAAACTCTATCCTTACTTCAGCCCCGGTCACTTTGATAAAGGTAAAAACTCAGCTCCTCTGGTCATCATGTCTGTTGAATAAATTGAGTAAACATCAGACGAGAAGAGATGAGACTCACTGAGAAACTCCAGCTGCAGATTGTAGATAGATGTAGGTGAGATTTAACATGAGTCTAGACCTGACCAAGTGACAGGGTTTTGATCCTGTGACCTTTGAACAGCACCTGTTTATTTTTTTCTCACTTGTTTTTTTAATCTGTTTATTGTTTAATAATCATTGAGTTTTCACAGCTAGAGTCCTAAAAGCATTTTCATTAGATTTATGGATTGTATGTTTGATGGAAATAGGCCTGGTCAATATTAAATCCCACATGTAACAGTTCATCTATTTCTTTTTGTATTTTTGGTTAAATATTTTTGTTGTGAGCGGTTTGTAAAATTTAATACATAAATATACATTAAATTAATGGAATAATTTTGTAACGTTTGGTTGTGATGTAAGACACAGTAACACAATCGTATTTTCTCACAGCTCGTCTATGAATTGCATTATCCAGGTGTGTTTAAAATCTCTCTCGTGTCTCAGAAACACTGACTGTAAACTGTAGATAGATGTGTTTTCATTGTAGGTGGAGTCCAGCTCATGTTTACAACTGGAAAAGTGTTTAAACAAAGTGACATCGTTCAATTCCTGGTCATTTACTGGATGATAATTTTCCACTGCTGCCCAATATGTTTTACAGGCTCAATAATTTAGTACATAAAGTAATAAATAACTTAATTAAAATGGCAGTAACACCCAACAGCTTCGGTGTAATGTTAAAAAAACACTGTTGTTAAAACTCACAAGTGAGTCTCTTCTTATTTGACTATGAGCAATGTTTTTTTCTGCTTTAACTTCTTTTACGCCGGCTCTGCCATGATGAATGTCTGAGACTAACTGGGGCAAGTGTTTATGTGCAGTGACGCTAAGCAATTCGTTTCTCAATAGACCCAAGACTCCCGGGAGACTTTTTGAATTCAAGGTACAGCAGGTGCTGGCTGTATTTTTCCAGGTTGGTTATTCCACCAAGCAGGGGCGCAGATGGGATTTTTTAACTGGGGGGGACGGACCAAGCTGTCAGCAAATGACTTTAACTAAATTAGATATTGTGCCATATCGTGTAGTGGCGCAGGCCTGGAGGTGATCAAGACGGCGGTATTTGCTTTTTTTTTTTTTATGTCCAACACAGCTACCTTGTTGCTGGTTTCTGCCAGCAAGGGGTGGTGGTAACAAACTAACAGCTGATCTTAACCTGCGAGGCATGAGGCAGCAGACGGAGATGGAGTAGCAGTGTTGAACTTTAAATTGAACTAGTGCTGAAGTACTGTAGTGACTTTATGTAATTTGGGTTAATGTTTTTCACTAAAAAGCCATTGTGGGATTTCTATTTGACATTATAGATAAAAAGGTTTGTATTATTTCAAATGTCTAAGAATAATTCAAACTATTTATTTTAATTTATTGATTAGAAATAGCTCTTTCAAATAATCTGTGACTCATTAAGAACTATATCTTTTTTCCATTGCCCATAATTTAAGAACATAAACAAGTATAAACATGATTTTGTAAACATGATCTATATCCTCTGTGCCATAAACATAGTTTCCAGCTTAAGAGGATGTAAAAGCCTATGTCGGCCTTTATTTGTTGTTTGGACAAATTTAGCACCACACAATACATTACAATACACCTCAGTAAACCTATACAGGACAATACAGTAGATAATGTTATGCCAGGATCCTAATTTAGTTTTGAAAGTCCAGATAAAACTATTATTTCTTGACAATAAATTGTTTTATCCAACCATTCTCTTTGTGTTCATTCACTGTGTTTGATGCAAAAGCTTCTTGTCATTAGCTATTCCTCAAAACAAAATATTCTGGCACATTTGGGAAAGTCAGCAAGCATTGGATACTTATGATGTTCGTTTTAAAAACAAAACAAGGTGATTGTTATTTGTTTCTTCATTTTTTTTACAGTTAGTAAAAGTTTGGAAAAACCACCTGCTTAGTCACAGACGAAAGTACTGTATAAGCCTTTAACTATCGTCCTTATACTATAAGGTCACTATGGTTACTCTTAAAGGCACAGGCACAACTGAGGCACCTACCAGGTCCTCGTAGGACCCTGGGATCTGGAGTCGTTGCTGGTTGTAGCAATAGATTGTAAAAATATGGATGTTATCGGCCCATTGGTCCCCTGTTCACCGATATTGTCATTACGACAGGGCAATAAAATGGCGGTTACAGCCGGGCTTTTCGGCTTTTACTTCATAGTAAAACAATGGTTTTTAGATAAATGCTTTAGTGTTGGAAAGTCTGATTCATTTCACGAACGCAAAGTTCAGCAATATTAAATATAAGTGGCTGCAGCAGACGAATATATAGTGGAATAAAACCCTGATTAATTTATTTGTTATGGGTCAGAATCTGGGGGGGAGCTTGTGCCTTGGGGGATGTGGGTATGTAAGATACACCTCCCACCAAGGCCTTCACTGTGTTGTATAAAGTCTTATGTTTTGTTTACTTCCTTAAGCAAACCTCTCGCTGTACCCAGACACATGTGTATCTGCTTTGCTTCTTCTTGCAAGAATAAACCTGGCCATTGCTTGTTAAATTATAATCTGTCTACGTGTCTCTCTGGATAAATATAAGGACAAAAATAATTTTTATAACACCATCACAGCTTCCTAAATAACTCGTCTCCTTACACCCAGCCTGACAGACCTAAATAACAGAGCCCTCTCGCGTATGGAAACCTCAAGAAACCAGGACATTACACAACCGTTAAACATATGTACCTCACCCCACTCCCCACGGGACAAAGATACAGGGCAAAAGGGCTGGCTTTGGGAAAAGCCTTATCCCTGCTGTTAAAGCGGCCCTGAACAAAAGGCCCCACTGACCAGACCAAAGGTGTGGACTTTGTTAAATGTAGTTATGTCCTTAATGTATTAATTAATTGTATGTCTTTGTTCTGTTTGGAGTCAAATGACGTTGTGTCGTTGTCTGTGTTTATCTAATTTAAAAGATGTTCATGAAAAGTTTTTTTTTTTTACACAGGAGCATAATGGGCGGTGGATCCTAAAAATCTCAGTGAGAAGATCAGGCTTTCCAAAAGAAGCGTATGTTTTAGTGTAATTCCAACAACTCATACCACTGTGTCTCTGGGAAATATAGTCCTTTTTACACAGTGTTTACCACAACGAGGACACATTGAACTCAATCTCCCAGAATGCACTGTCCTCTGCACTTGCTCTTCTAGTTTAAAGCTCTACTGCCCTTTTAGAGAAGACAACCAATCAGAGCTCCAGGAGAATGTGGCGCTAAAGCCAGAAAGGAAAGAGAAAGTGAAAGTGTAACCAGCTCAACAAAACATTAAACTGTATTCCCCAGATTTTTGGGGGATTTTTTCTTAAACACAGGTAAGTACAACATAATTACTATTCGTTCAATGTTAAATTTGAACTCTTGATTTTCTAAATGTGTTTCAATGTGTGGTTTACAGAATAAAGCTGGAGTAGCATTTTTGTCACGCATGTAGTAATCCAATGAATGTTTAACTCTGAGGAAATGTGCGGGGTATCTTTATGTCTTGGGTGGCCTGGGAATAACTTAGTTTTTACTTGTGCTAAAGAGTGTCTAGGAAGAGGAAAGTCTATGGAGTTTTATTACTTTAGTAAAAGACAATCTTCAATTTTATATATCTCAATTAAAAGTCATAAAATAACACATAAATACATGTAAATAAACTCTACTGGCTACGGCCCTGGTCGTAAGTGTAACTTGCGAATAGAAGAAAATAGAGAAAAAGCAGCAAAAAGGTAGTTTTAATATTATTGAAAAGTTTATTACATTTATGAAAACATTTACTTTGAGTGTCTAGGAATAGGAAAGTCTATAGACTTTTATTACTTTAGTAAAAGACTGTCAATGTGAAATCTATTTTAATTATGCCAATAAAAAGTCATGAAATAAAAGATAACTATGTGTAAATAAAATCTGGACCTTGGTAGTGTAAGTGCAAAAACAAAAAGAAAGCAGCAAAAAGGTAGTTTATAATTTATAAAAAAATTTTTTTAACTTTTATAAAAATATTTTCTTTAGTTACTGTTATAGAGTCATATTTGCAATTCTATATTTTAGTTTTATAATTTTTTTTTATTTCGTTACAGTTCCAAGTTTACGTTTACAAATTTTAATTTTTTTTGTTTTTTTTACATTCAAATTGACCCTAGATCTATATGACTTTTATAACACCAGAATTAAAAAGGTAACATAATCTTATGCCTTTTATAGCCATGGCGACTGTGCACTGTCTGCTGTCTGAAGACCAGTTCCTGTGCTCCATTTGTCTGGAGGTGTTCACTGACCCAGTCTCTGCTCCTTGTGGACACACTTTCTGTAAATGCTGCATCAACAAACACTGGGACAACAGTGACCTCTGTCAGTGTCCCATGTGTAAAGAGGTTTTCAATACAAGACCTCTGCTGCAGGTCAACACTTTTATCTCAGAGATGGTCTCTCAGTTCAGAAACAGAGCTCCACGAGAAGAAGACTCTGTGAGCTCAGAGCAACCAGCTGCTGAAGCAGGAGAAGTCCTCTGTGACGTCTGCCCTGAGCCCAAACTG